>BPLR01021336.1:0-78728 GCA_021605095.1 Caerostris extrusa
AATATACTGCAGTACCTTTTTGTGTATGATTATTTTTTAACAGATAACGAACATAAGCAAAGCCCTTCCAAATTTTAATATCTCAGACTTTACTTTAACCATTTTACTTCATCCTTTATTCATTGTTATATTTCAAATCCTAAACCATAAAACTTAAAATGCATCGGAAAATGGATATTGCGGAGTAAATAGACAGAACCGAATAGCCAGACAAATAAATAACAGTCCCGAGATAGCGAGGTCCAACAAGCGTTTTGAAATGATAACGATACGGCCATTATTTTCCTCCGCTAGACACACACCGTTACTGGGAACGTTTCCCCCTTCAGCGTCTGTCCTCATACAGAGCGCGCAATTTTACTGCAAATGTCGTCTCATTTGTATTTTCATTTATAAACATTTGTGGACATAACGTCTTGCGTTGCTAAAAAGTGATTTGAGTTTGAAATGCATGGTGAATGTGCTCTCTCTAGAGGCAGACGTTCACTGTAGCTGGTAGAAGCACTCATTCAAATAACGTGCATCGGCACTTTTCCCTTAGATGTTTCCCGTTTTAAGTGTGATTCGTTGCAGTATTGTGCGGATTTTTTATTACAAATGTCTGCATGGATATGAGGTAGTACTTGAATGTTATGCTTTTTTTGTTAATACTTATATATATTTTTTAAATAAATTAATAGGATGTTATTTGAAAAAATATGTATAAAAATCGAGTGTAATGAAATAATATATCACTTATATAAATGCATAAAAAGCAAACTATTTTTCTGTTTAGTCTAATAAATAGAACATGCATAAAATAATAATTTTATATATTGTAAGAAAATTAGTTAAAGGTTTGTATTAGAAACTAGAGAGCAAAATTTATTACCATAAATCAAATGTTTGGTATTAATTGTGCATGTAAAAAATGTTATATGCAAAAAAAAGCTAACAATCTTCAGAATGATCCTTCAGTCGCGTAAAAGATGTTAGAATAATATCGAAAATGCTCAGATAAGTTTTAGATAATTTAAGAATTTCCTCCACAATAAATGGCTTTTAAACAAAGACCCCATGTTCAAGAGATTTTTTGGAACTAAAATCAACAAAATGTCATCGACCTAGCAGCATGTTCATCTCATATGGCAACAATTTCTAGTTCCTAAAATTAACAGTATCTCTTCGAGGAACACATTTGATTCGATTAATGGAATAAGAGTTCATTCCCTGAAGGAATCAGTAAACTAAACTATATGGATATCTGGATCAGCACTGTAATAGTTGTATTGAACTCAATGGAGCCAATTTTAAAAATGACAAAAAATAATTGTGACAAATAAATTTATTTTGTGGGCTTTATTGAAAATTTCCGGATACTTTTTACACAGAATGTATTTCAATTAAAATAAAAAGATGCTGTAGTACCTTTTTGTATATGATTATTTTTTACAGATAACGAAGTTAAGCAAAACCCTTCCAAATTTTAATATCTCAGAATTTACTTTAACCATTTTTACTTCATTCCTTTATTCACCGTTATATTTTCAAATCCTAAACCATAAAACTTAAATACATCAGAAAAGTGGATATGCGGAGCAAATAGACAGAACCGAATAGCCAGACAAATAAATAACGGTCCCGAGATAGCGAGGTCCAACAAGCGTTTTGAAATGATAACGATACGGTCATTATTTTCCTCCGCTAGACATACACCGTTACTTGGAAAACATTTCCCTCCCTTCAGCGTCTGTCCTCATACAGAGCACGCAGTTTCACAGCAAATGTCGTCTCATTTGTGTTTCATTCATAAACATTTGTGGACATAACGTCGTGCGTTGCTAAAAAGTGATTTGGAGTTTGAAATGCCTGGTGGATGTGCTCTCTCTAGAAGCAGACGTTCTCTGTCGCTGGTGAAAGCACTTATTTAAATAACCTGCATCAGTACTTTTGCTTTGATATTTCCCGTTTTATGTGTGATTCGCTGCAGTATTTTGTGGAATTTTATTACAAATGTCTGCATGGATACCAGTTAGTATTTGAATGTTACGCTTTTTTAATAATATTTATAGATGTTTTTTAAACAAATTAATAGGTTGTTATTTGAAAAAATATGTATAAAAATCGAGTGTAATGATATTATATATCGCTTATATAAATGTATAAACTAAATTATTTTTGTAATTAGTGTAATAAATAGGACATACATAAAAATAATTTTATAATTTATACTTTTATAATTTTATAATTTATACTTTTATAATTTATAATTTATAATTTTATATGATTTTATAATTTATACTTTTATAATTTTATAATTTATACTTTTATAATTTATGGTGCTAATTAAAGTGACCCTATTCATATTCCTCTAGAACCCGTTCTAACAAACAGATTTTGATGAAACTTGATATATACGATATATAGCCCATAGCGAAAGATTTCTGCAATAAAAAATAGTTGAAATTTTGAATACCAGATGGAATTGTAGCACCTAAAGAAGGACAAAAATTTGTCAGAACCATTAAAATTTATTGAAGTACAGAATATGTTGAACGTGTGCTTCATTGACACCAATTACAAGTTAAAAGTGCATTAAAGAGCATTCAATAATAGAGAGCAAAGACACTCTTGAAGAATTTCAGCAACATTGCGTGTAATGCTGGATTTCAATTCAGGTAAAGTCCTAATTCCTCTTCTATCAACGCGATCTTTTAGGAATCCCCACAATCAGAAATCACATGGATTTAAGTTGGGTGAACGAGGAGGTCAGACATCCGGAAAATTTCTGGATATTACACGATTCTTGCCAAAGTTAGTACGAAGCAATTCTTTGACTTGGCGCCCAGTGTGAGGAGTTGCTCCATCTTGCATGAAGACAATGGTCTGCAAACATTGCCGTTCCTGTAAAAAGTGAGAATGACTTGTCGAATGATTTCACTGTAACGTGCACTCGTGGCAGAGCAGGTTTTAGAACCTTGAGAAGTGCTTTCAAAAAAAAAAAAAACTGTCCGAGGATAAGGCATGATTTACACATTAAACCAACTGCAGTGTTCAATGTGCTCGATTGTTTCGGTTTTTTGACGGAAAAATGACTTCCAAATTAGTCAACAGTTGTTACACTGTGAGTGGAAAGCCCATCCACCATGGTAAAAGTCATACCCAATTTAATGGGAAAAAACTTATTTTGGAACCTTTTTGATGCCGCACCGTTTCTCCCTTATTCAAGTATTTTCAGTTCAAATTTGAACTCATTGTGACGAGTGACACTTTTTTAACAACATTTTGAAAGGGGGACTTAAATTATGATCACCCTGTATTTCTCTACAACGCAATTACAATAATGCTTGCCACCAGGTAGAATCAAATATTCGCTATTCGATCCTTATCATCACAATGTCGAAATAAAAAAGAAATGGAGTTTGATACATTCATTCGGCAAATTAATCTCTCTATTCCAATATAAAGAGGGATAAAATACAAATATCTTTTCTGTTGTGTTACCAGCTTCTTCATTGAAAATTAATTAAAAGAAACAAGAAACCATCTTGATGAAATTTCGGCTTTTCACATTGCTGTTCATTAGTCGAACATTAAAAAAAAATCAAATACCTTAAGTTCATTAATAATTGATAAAGAAAGACGTTACTCGATTCTGACAGTTAAAAAACAAGTAATATAAAAAAAAAATTTGAAAGTCAATTCCTACTGTTTTTCCCTATGTTGCAGAAAGTGCTTTATAAAAAATTTTCATTCATTTTTAAGTTTATCTGGCGCCATCTATGGGTAGATACATGCAACTTAAATCTGAAAAAAAAATTAATTAAATTTAATTAATGAATTAATATTTGAAAAAGCTGTATTAACATCAACTCTCATCCACTACAAGTTGGAAAAAAATGTATCTGAACTTGAGTGGATGAATAAAAAAAGTATATTATGAACGATTGAAAATTTGAGCAAGATATATATAAGGAGAGTGTGAGCTAATAGAAGGAATTGAAAAAGGTAAAAAATGAGTTTCTCTTCTTTAACAATTGATTTTTTTATTTCTTATCTTTAAGCAAATTTCAAATAATAAAAATAGAATTTCATTAGCGAGTCAAACTATTCTCTAAAGGAAGGAAGCAGCTATAAATTTTATTATTTAATTTTAAAGGAAGGAATAATTTGTTGAACAAACCCATATAAGATTAAACCTCAGATAGGAAAAAGAATAAATTTGCATTTATTCCAATTTTCCGTTGAGTTAAATTTTCCGTATAATGGTATACATTTAGTTTTACATATTTATATTTTAATAATGTAGTATATTTAGAAGGATATAGAACTAAACATTTGGCATATACTATTGGACATGATTAGACAAAAATGTAGATTGATAAATTACGATAAGATTTTAAAACTATTTTTATTATTTTAATTTCGAATCTGTTTTTTCTAATCTTAAAATTTTTTTCCAACAACAACGTACCAAATATGCTATATTGCTAAAATATGCTATCAATAAAAGATGGTAGCGCTACTTTAAATCTTTTATTTGCAATAAATTAGAGATTATTTAAATTTCTGTTTAATTTGTAAACGTTTTCTGATAATTTTATAAGGTATTATAATTATATTTTGTTAATTTACATTCATTATTTTTTTTTTTACTTTTAGTAAAATATATTGGAGTACTACACACAAGGTAAATGTAATCAAAATCTATTAAATGGAATAACCTCTAAGATATTGTACGTACCACCAATAATACCAGAGATTATATTGGTTTATTTTCCACCAGTTAAAATAACTGTAAATGTTCTTCACTAATAACAAAAAATTTTCCTGACAGTACTATTTTAAACCAACATTGAAAATTTCACGTATATATCTAGTTTCTTTTTAAATAATCATGTTTGTAGTGTGAAGGTTGGGTAAACAAATTGTAAATGGGTGCGGTTGGGTTGAGATTCTTGAGGTATTGGTTGAGGAACACACAGCTTCACTAGTGTGTCCAAAAAGCAAGACCAATTTTCAATTTAAAATTCGGGGCTTATGGAATTTCAATTTTTTTTTTTTTTTAAGGTTCGCTGGCACTGTCCTTGACATCTGTGTGAAATTTGACGTTAAAATATTCATTAGTGCTTGAGTTACACTTGGCTTTGAGAGACGCTAAAATTGATTCCAGCAATTCTTGAAATGCCTGAATTCATTGAGCAAAGAATGTGCATTCAATTTTGTTTGCGGAAACGTATAGAATGTTGCAGACGGCATTCGGTGAGCATTCCTATATCGGAAAAAGAAATGTTTAGAAGTGGTATAAACAGTTTAAAGAAGGCAGAGAACGCGTTGAAGACGAAGAGTCCTCTGATCGATCATCAACCCCAACCGAAGAAGCTCAACCGAAAAATTAAAGATTTGGCTCTTGCAAACCGTAGATTTATAATTAGAGATCTTGCTGCTCATGCTGGAATTTCAAAAGGATCGGTCCATTCCATTTTGGGCCTCATACGCGTCAAATCTCGATTGGTACCGAAAACACTGAATGGGTCAGCTCACACTGCATTGATTCTTCGTGACTTTTTCACCAAAAATGAAACCCATATCATTCCACAACCACCGTATTCACTTGCGACTTCTAGCTATTCCCTAAACTCAAAAGACCCCTCCGGGGACACCGTTTTGTGTCGATTGAAGAGATTCAACGTGAATCGCCTCGCGCTTTGAAGGTACTGACTAGGAAAACTGTTTTGAAATAAGAAAATGTTTGTAAAAGTAAATTTGCTCCTTAAAATAATCTGTCAAAGATTGTTGGGTACCTTAAAAAAAATGCTTGTAGAACTAACGATGTAATAATTAAAAACTAGTACCTAAATATACTACTAGTATTTCTACCAGAAAACTAAAATAATCCGCATTATTATTTCAGCGACGCATCTCAAGTGGTCGGAATATTTTACCAGCATTCGCTACGCGATATGCAAAAGTAAATCAAAGCGTCTCTCCCCGATAACACGACAATTGTTGTCATGGCAACGTCAAGACGTGATTGGAATGTGTCGTCTTATTATGATATTCCTTCTTTGGGATGACCCCGTCTCATTGCTATGCAGCGGCGGATGCTTCCTATTTATAGCAGCTTCATTAAAACTCGCATCAAAAACTCCCCTTCGCGTCGTTGCCTGCATTTCAATAATTCCTTCGCTTCTTCGGAAGATGGCGTCTTATTAAGAGGAAATATTTGATGCCACAGACATGAATTTCGTCATTAGGTATTTAAGTTTTAGATATTTGTTTTGAATAAATGTCTAAGGCGCTAGTTAAACTCTAAGGTGGTATTCATTGCCATCTACTAGTAATATTTAATAGGATATAGTTTAATACTTTAGGTAAATTTATTCTGAAAAACATATATAAGGAAGTATATCAAAAACATATTCTATAAAAACAGAAGTTAAGTACAATAATGTTATTTCTTCAAAACTTTCATCATAACGTACATGTAATGTTCTTATTATTCAAAACTCTTTTTTCATGACATACAGATAATAGTTCTTATTATTCAAAAATTTTATCATAAAATTCATATAATTGTTCTCATTATTCAAAATCTTATAACATTCATATAATTGTCTCATTATTCAGAAAACTCGAGCGAAACGAGACTCAGAAAACGAGTACTTCATTTTTTTTAAATGCCAAATGAAAAGTCAAAAAAGATAAAAATCAATAAAATGCACAGAAGATGGCGTCTTATTAAGAGGAAGATCTGATGTCATAGACATGAATTTAGTCATTAGATATTTAAGTTTTAAATATCTGCTTTGAATGAATATCTAAGGTGCTATACTTAACTTGGTATTCATTGCCATCTACTACGTAATATTTAATAGGATATAGTTTAATACTTTAGGGTAAATTTATTCTGGAAACAGATAAGGAAGTATACCAAAAGCATATTCTATAGAAATAAAATTTAAGTACCTTAATGTTATTTCTTCAGAACTCTGATCATATTGTACATATAATAGTTCCCGTTATTCAAAAAATTTTATCAAAAGTTCACATAATTATTCTCATTATTCAAACATTTTATCATAAAATTCATATAATTGTTCTCATTATTCAAACTTCTTATCATAGCGTTCATATAATTGTTCTCCTTATTCAAAAGTCTTGTATCTTTGAATTTTAATTAATCTTTGCCGTTAATTTGCTCAAGTAGTTTATACTTGATATTTAGAATGCCAAATGAAAGATAAGAACCAATAAAATGCACTGAAGAGGGAAGAGGGCATCTTATTAAGAGGAAGATCTGATGTCACAGACTTGAATTTAATCATTAGATATTTAAGTTTTAGATATTTGTTTTGAATGAATGTCTGTCGCTTAACTTGGTATTCAACAGCATAATATTTCAGATGATATGGATTAATATATTAAGTGTAAATTTATCTTGAAAACAGATAAGGAAGCATACCAAAAACATTATTCTTAAAAACAAAATTTAAGTACCTTAATGTTATTTCTTTAAATCCGTCACCATAACGTACATGTAAACGTCATTATTCAAAGTTTTTATCATAAAGTTCATATAATCATTCTCATTATTCGAAAATTCTCGTAAAAGTTCATATAATAATTCTCATTATTCGAAATTTGTCTCATAACGTGCATATAATCGTTCTCATTATTCAAAATTTTTATCATAAAGTTCATATAATCGTTCTTATTATTCAAAAATCTTATCATAACAATTATATAATTGTTCTCATTATTCAAAAAATCTCCTCGTACCTTTGCTGTTAACTAAGAAGTAGTTTATACTTGATTTTTAGAATGCCAAATGGAAAGTCAAAATGAAAATCAATAAAATTCACGGAATTAAATTAAATTTTTATATCTTAAAATGATCTGAAAAGCTTATCCAGAGAAGTAATTTTGGAAAATTAAATATACTCAAATTAAATCAATGAAATATTCTTGAATTTTTTTTTTTTAAATTTATTTCTTTGAAAGAAGCACATTTAAAAGAAAATTAATTACAAATATAACTAATCTATTAAAACTGTATTTCGAAAATTAAATTTTCTAATTTTATACAACAAATCAAAATAGATAAATACAAATAGATTATTTTAACACTATAAAATTTTATATTTGACCATGTAACTCTATACTATAAAATATTATAGTTTGATTAAGATACATTTTTCTGTGACAAATTATGTTTGATGATACCAAAATAAATATTAAAGATATTAAAACGCTAAAATACTTTAAGAAGCAGTATACACCTAATTCTGTTTTTTACGCGATAGATACGTTTCCGAAGAATACGTGTAAAAAAATATATATTGCATTTATGGAAAAATAGAAGGTTGTTTCCAGTCCTAAGAAATCAGCAAAAATAATGCATTAAACCATGAGTTTTCATGTTAGGACCTTAAACATTTTATTTCATAAAGATTGCACGCGGATGATATAAAGTAAATCATCACTTGAAAGGGAAAAAAAACGTGTCACTCATTGATGAACACAAAATCTGGATGTATTAGGAAGGAAGGAACTTTATTTTTAATACATTCTAGACAAACAACTAGCGCTCCTTCAATTGGATTGATGTGCATTCCATAATTGAAAATTTCTTCTACATAAGAATGACTGTTATGGTTTCATTGTTCAATTTTCCAAAACGAATAAAATTGTTCGCTTTACGTAGTACGTTTTAAATGCCTCAATTATACCTTGATCTAACGGTTGTATCAAGGATGTAGTATTAGGCGGCAGAAAACAAAATTGCTTGTTTGGATGTTCTAAGACCATAGGGTCGGTTGCATTGTCTATAATTAAAAGAACTTTCAATTCGAGACCCTTGATCAAAATACTTTCCTACAGATGTCGTCCCTTGTTCAATTGCAAGGCGATCTACAATATGTTAAGAGATCCTTTCCTTTTGTCGTAGGTGAATTATGTGACATTTTGTAAGGGGTAACAAAAATATTTCAGTTACAATTAAAGAAGCAGAGATTTATAAACATCAAAAACGTACTTTTCATTTGAACACTAAACTCAAAATCCAGAGAAAGTCGATAAAATTCCATATTGAGGTTATAAAATTCGAGGAATTCCACATACGGAAATCGCATTACATTCATCGTCTCAAATGTCGCAGTTATAAAAATTAAAGAAAAAGCACAATTTTCTTTTTAAACTTTGAGTCGATCGCATTAAATCACAATAAGTCGTGCAAAAAGGGGATTAATTTGTTTTCCTATTTTGTGTAAAACCATGTTCTAGTCGTGTTTCTTTCTTTTTATGCACCTTTTTTTAAGTTCTAGACTTTGGTTACCAACCCTACAGGGTAGAATTAAAACACAGAAAAGTAAAGTCTTTCAAGGAAAAAAAAATTTTCAATTGCATTGAAATTTACTTTTATTTTAATTAAAGTATATAATGCTATATTCCTTGCTTGATTGAGAGTAATAGAAACACCTTAAACTGGAAGTAATACAAGCATATTAAACTTTTGCTGCCTGATGTTGTTAATTTTTAATTATTTAAAAGAGATTTTATATATATTTTTGATGAAAAAAATTAAAACCATACCAGCCCAAAACATTGATTTAAAAAAAAGGTTAAGGATTAGATAACATTTTTTATAAAACACTTATGGAAAAATTAGGAAAACCCAATACGCTGAAGTGCAAAACTTAAGCAACGATATAATGTTTAAGCAGATATCCAACCATGAAATTGTAGAAAAGAGCTTATTGCGATTAGTAAAAAAAACATCCAATTAAATAGAAAGGTGATTTGTGTGCAAATATTAGGCACAAGTGAAGTGAGACAAATCACAAAGGGTGCAGTCCAAGATTCCAAAACGAGAGAGAGAGAAAGAAAGAAAGTTATATGTTATGTGAAATATGCTTCTAAGCAAATAGAAGATGATTAGATGATTACGTTATGGCGGCCGATATATTGTAGATTAAATGAAAAGTAACGGAGAGATTTCTTGCACAATTAAGGTTAAAAAGACCCTTGCTTTTGTTCACTTACACCTTTTAATCACTTATTAGAAAATGGGGCTTAAAAAGCTCTCTAGCTCAGGTGCCCCTTCCCCACCACCCTCGAATGACTTAAGTCTTGAGCATCTAGAAAAAAAAATTAAATCTAATTGAACGAATAACAGTCTTTATTTCATGCTGCGTGTATCATGAACCGAGATGCCAGCCGAGATTACAGCCATTTTTCGCTAAGAAAGCTCATCATTATGATTTACTATATATTATAATTGCCACCATTAAATGCTCAATTCAAAATAATTTAATCGTCTAACGAGAACAGAACAATAAATATGTTTGTCGATCCAATAAATAAAAAACTAACAATTTCATTGCTTTGAAATATTTTTGTACTATGTATGACTTTAATTATATCATTGGCACTTCTTTATATGATCTGATGAGAATCTGATGTATATGACTAATTACTGATGTATCACTGGAGTTATGACTTACCACTCGTGTCTCATGGCTCAGCGATAAATCATAAAAATGTGCCGCCAAACGACCAGTCATGTCATGAAATTATTAATTATGCCTAAATATCACCATAAAAATTTTTTGAATTAATTTGTTACCGTTTGAAAAAGTGGTAATAATAATACGGAAGTGTCACTAATATAATTAATGTACTTAACACGAGTGCATCGTACATAATATTTCTAAACAGTAAAATTGATACTTTTTTTATTTATTGGATCGACAAACATATATATTTTTCAGTTCTCGTTAGACGATTTGAATTATTTTTATTGAACATTTAGTGGAGCGAATTATAATATGTAATAAACCATAATGATGAGGTTTCTTAGCGAAGAAGGGATTTAATTAAAAAAGGCATCTTGGTTCACGGTATGAGCATGTGTGTTATTCCTTTAGTTAATGGAGGAACTTAAGAAGGGTAGTGGATAGTATAGTTTAAGTTGTAAGAATATTCGTAGCGAATTTAATTATTTCAATAATAAAGGGAAGATATTGAAGAATTATTGTATTTGCATTGTCACTAATTTGCTATTGACGGAACTGACGAAAATATCCTCGCATTTTCTTTATGGGAAGATAATTTTATGAAAATTTCATCTAGGTGGAGGATGGAGAGAAAACATCAAATTACGACTTCTGAAATCAAAAATGTTTCTGCAAAATTATAGATTCAGAATCATTCAATAAAATGGATCTTAACAAATCTAAGATTATCGAAACTGCGAATTTATTTAATGGAAATTATATGCTGTTTTGGCATACAAAAAGGATATGACTACGTACAACCCTAGAATTGTTAAAACCTTTTTTTTTCCAGGTCTATATGCAAAACAAATATTCCAAAGAGACCACGATTAACTTTCTGATGAAGATTAGCAGTTAAAACCTTCACAATTCATTTTACTGATGTTAGTGTTTTGTTTCAAATATAATAAATAAATGTACTATATCAAATCTTATTGGCATTTTTAATAATTCCATCAGCATTTTGTATAAGATTATGCAATGAAGCATGAATTAATAATCGATTTTCAATTAATTTCTGTGGAAATGTTGCCTTGGAAAATAAACGACGATTTTAATTAACGATGGTAATTAGATAAATGATTGCCATCGCTATCCCAGATAACATTATATTTTCTTATTTTTAATATTGAACTATTTTTAAGTTTCTGTTATTAGTGAAAAAGATGGAATTTTAATTTAATTTCACGCGGTTGTTTTTTGAAAGAAATATTATAATTTTTAATTCAAAAATTCCTTGAATAAGAATTTCAGTTCAAGCAATATATTTAAATATTTATGTTTGTAAAAACATATTTGAATGTCTGAAAAATATTTATGTTTGTATAACTATTTCAGTCTAATTAACGATGGTAATCCAATAACGAATTACCATCGTTATCTATAATACGGTATTTTTAATATCCACTGTTGAACTATTTTTAAATATTATTTTATTTGTACAAAAAAATCTAACATAATAATTTAATTTCAAGCTATTGTTTTTTTGAAATATATACATAACATAAATACTAATTTTATATATTTATCCTTTTATTATTTCTTTCTTGAATACGAATTTTATTATAAGTTATATACTAAAATATTTATTTTCGAAACAACATATTTATATATATATATACATTCAAATAACATGCAATAACAGCAAAAAGATTATACTATTTGTTTGAATACATGTATTGTATGTATGCATTTTTCATTTCACATTATGAATATTTTATTTATGCTTTATATATGTTTATGTAAAACGTTGAAGATTATTTTTCCTGTTTTTCTACCTCTGTTTCTTGTAACATTATTGTTATTTTTTGTTACCTTTATGAATAAAATCATGCCTTCAAAAGTATTTTATTAAATTTCCTAAAAATAATATACTTCAAGGAAAGCTAAATTTGATAACTGATGTATAAAGCTAATAATTTTCTCATTCTTTTACATTATCTATATATTTATTTTCCGAATTCTACAAATAGAGAAAGAATTTAAAATTCAGGGCATAAGTTAAACTAGACAAAAAATAAATCTTTAATTCGAAGAAATGATTGGTTTAAAAATTAATATTATTTGATTTAAATGTTTTATGATACATCAAAAGGAAAAGTAATTCAAATACTTAACAATAGAGAGCACTGCTTCTAAAAATACTACATAAATAAAGTACGTCCATTAGAAACCAAAAGCAAAAAAAGAATAAGATATAAAAAAAAATCATTCATGTAAGCATATTGTTTAAATACTTAAATAGCAAAGTTTTCTACTGTCATTATGAATTTAAAAGTATCCATTTTTGTTTAGATAAGAATGCTTTTTACTGAGTAAAACATGCAATGGATATGAAATATAAAATATACATATACTCGGTATTCATATTGTTCATGAATGACCTTCACTATCACCAGATATTGCTAACTTTTGATAAAAGCACTGTTTAAAGTTTCAGCCCTTATTAGCGCTGAAAGGCATCACACGTTATTAGTTATTAACCATTCTTGTTGACTAATTTTTAAAAGATGTATCAAGAGTAATATCACAACTACACTGGTATATCCAATAATATAGTGTTTATATATAATATAGTGTTTAAAGGTCATACAGTCATTCAGTGTCAAATGGTTAAAGTAAGTAACCAAAGTTTGAAGGAGTAATGAGATCCTGCTCAAATCGTAGAGAAATGGGAAACAGAACTCTCTCAATGTAGCTTGTTTAAAATTGAGTTTTAAAATGAAATGCATTATATCTGTTTTTCAGGGAGCAAATGGCCGAATTTTATTTTAATGTACTATAGTGCGTTTGAAAGTAGGTATTAAATTTAAGGAAGTATTTTAAAAATACTGAGTCCATCAAAAAAAGTCATGGACAAGGAAAGGCATGACTTCCCATGAAGAATGACATTTGCCCATTACATCCAATTATAACAGTTGATCAAAAACTTTTCAACTTTCACATGATCCCGTCAAGTGACCATTATGACTGGGTACAGGCATCATAACGGACCCTACGTACCTCCTTGTTTAGCCTTAAATTCACTTTTTACAGATATGAATTTGAACCTGATTTCATTTTAATGTCTGATAAGTAGCCTTTACGTGCGGATCATGTGGTCTTACACACGATCAAGCGTGGTTTTTTCCCCGTCCACATCAACCTATGTTCATACCTAATTTCATCAACGCCTGGTGGACTAGTGGCTAGCGCTCTGGCTTTTGTTATCACAAGCCTCAGGTTTTTAATTTTTCTAAATTTGTGAAAACAGTAATTAAAGGACGCTTTAGAACTGAATTTTTTATCCCACTTGGTAGGCAGCAACATCTAGAACAATTCCAAGAACCCATGTGGACTCTTGGAAGGTGGGAAAGTGGGGGCTGAAGAAAGAGGCAAAAAGCCTTCCGGGAGGACTTTTAGAGAGAACAACCCCGCATTTGCTGTCGTATGGGAGAAAAACCAGAAAACTTCCAACAGTAGTCCGACTCACAAGGCAAGAGGCTGAACATCACAAAGGCCCTCCGAGTACCTTCGTTTTTTGAAACAGTGTCTACAACAAAGCCGCCAGCCGATTGAACCTGTACTTAATGAACGGCCTGATGTCCCATTAGCTAGCAGTCTGGCTTTTTAGGTAATATAGGCTTCAGGTTCGAATCTTGGTAGTGGTTCGAAATCCACTTTAAACTGTAGGTACCAGTCTGTTTAGCCCTCGTGTGCACAAAATGACCTTTTAGAGCGACAAACCAAACCAAACCTGGTTTTATTAAGATAATTTTTAATTCTGGAAATAATTGAACAAAAGTGAAAATTTCTTTTTTAATTTCGAAATTTTTTTTTTTATTCACTTGAAGACGTGTAACCTGCTGAAATAAAGCATCGGGCTTTAACTTATAAAACATGCGATTTAGATATCAATTTATAGTTACCATATTTCCTATCATATGGAAATCCCCCTCAGTTTATATTAATCTGCAAACCACTTTGGCATTCTATTGCATAGTTCTTTTTTTTTTTCCTATCTACTGCTTTTACCGAAAATTTTTTTGAAGTACCCCGCATATTGAATAGATCTGTCATTCAACATGCATTTTATTAAAAAAAAAACTATCATGACATTAAATTTGGCTACTTAATATTAAATCTGAGAAAATTTATCATGACTTAAATTCATTTGTTTTCACACTTTGCTTTCTCAAAAAATAGCGTCAGCTGTTTTTCAAAATGTTTTATGAATTTTTATTTTCGTGCAAGCCATGTATGGATTGGAATGATGAGAGATTGAAAGAATTTCATTTTCGAATATCATTTCATGTGGTTCGAAAAAATGTCATCTACAAGCAATTTGTTCCCTGAAGAACCATATTTCTATTTTTTAAATTTGAGAAAGTCAAGGAAGAAATCAAATAGATTGGTTATTGAAAAATTTCCTTACAATAATTTATTTACAATTTAATTGTTAATTTATTTACAAATACATTTTTTAATATATCTACAATTAAATTTTTAATTTATTTACAATTATTAATTAATTTACTTACAATTTAATTAATAATTTATTTATTTACAATCTAATAGTTAATTTATTTACAATTAAATTTTTAGTTTATTTACAATTAAATTTTTAATTTACTTACAATTATTAATTAATTTATTACAATTTAATTAATAATTTATTTATTTACAATTAAATTGTTAATTTATTTACAATTATTAATTAATGATTATTATTTTATTACAATTTAATTAATAATTAATTTATTTTGTTTTCAAATAATTTAATTACAATTTATTATATTTAGAATTTAATTTATTTACAATTAAATTGTTAATTTATTTACAATTTATTATATTTACAATTTAATTTATTTACAATTAAATTGTTAATTTATTTATAATTTATTATATTTACAATTTAATTTATTTACAATTAAATTGTTAATTTATTTATAATTTAATAAATTATGTGAAAGTTATGTTATCTTAAATTAGGTTTCTTTTTTTTATATAATTATTGATTTAAATATTTAAATTTTAATTCTAAATTTAAAAATTATAATTGTTTCGTCGATATTGGTCGCATTTCATATGCAAGCCCGGTTTGTGGCTCAGTGGCAAAGTGCACCGCTGGTAAACATTATGGCTAAGGATCCATACGCTGGCGACTTTGTTGTAGACACCGTTTCAAAAAACGAGGAGAATCGGTGGCGCTTGTAAAGTTCAGCATCTTGTCTCGTGAGTCGGACTGCTGGTGGGAGTTTTCCTCGTTTTTCTGCCATACGATATGCAAATGTGAGGTAGCCACTGCCCTCCTTCTTCACGGAGCTAGGTCAGACTTTTATCAACGTGTGCTCCTTCACAATAGAAGCTGCCCCCATTCCCTCCTTCCATGAGCCCACAAGTGTTCTATTTTACATGGTTTATTCTAAATGGAAGTTTATTCAAATGGAAAAAAATATTTCATTGGCCATTGTTATTTGCTAATGGAAGATACAACATTGCTTGGTATTCTTATTATTATTAAAAATAGAATTCAAAGTCCTTAATTATGTAAAATAAGCATTGATTAATCTAAAACATCCTTTTAAAAATATTTCGTTATTTGTTATATTTCATTATAATAATTAAACTGAAAAGAATATTATCGTTTAAAAAGATTACATTTAACGAAAAACAAATATTTCCATATACCAATTACCATTTTTGTATAATTTGACACAAATAAAAACAGCATTTACTACGTTCAGCACTAAAAAAACTTCTTTCTCATTAAAATATGTTTAAATTTGAAAAGAAGTCCATTAGGAATATTTGTAAGTCATCAAATCTTTTGTGAATATACAGATTATCACGAAATTTTAAAACGGCACACCCATATTCGATTGTTTTGAAATGGCAAAAACAAATAAGTTTAAATGTAAAAACTTCTAACATTGTATTGTTCAACAATGTTTTCGATTGTCATTATGCTATTTAGCACTGAAGCACGTGACCTATTTTAAAAATGAAGACTATTTACCATTGTATGAGAGAGAATAAAAATTATTCTTTATGGTTCCCGTTTACGATTCCCTTAATTAAATATGACTATAACAAAACATCTTTTATAAAATTGTTGCATCCTTTTTATATATACTGCTGTGTCCGAAAAGTAATACCAATTTTTTTTTTTCGAAAACTCTTTTTTATTTATTCTTCCAAATTTATTTCATCACTTTCAAAGTAATCCCCACCGGTCACGATGCACTTATGCCAACTTTCCTCCAACCAATCTCTTCAATCGACTCAAAACGGTGTTTTATTGTTTAGTTAATAGCCAGAAGTCGCAAGTTGTGAATACGGTGGTTGTGGAATAATATGGGTTTCATTTTTGGCGAAAAAGTCACGAAGAATCAATGCAGTGTGAGCTGGCGCATTCAGTGTTTTCGGTACCAATCGAGATTTGACGCGTTTGAGGCCCAAAATGGAATGGATCGATCCTTTTGAAATTACAACATCAGCAGCAAAGGTCTCTCATTGTAAATCGACGGTTTGCAGCACCAAATGTTCGATTGGGGTTGAAGGTCGACCAGAGAGCTCTTCGTCTTCAATACGTTCGCTGCCTTCTTTGAATTGTTTATACCACTTCTAAACATTTCTTTCCGATATAGGAATGCTCCCCGAATGCCTTCTGCTACATCCTATACGTTTCCGTAAACAAAATTGAATGCAAGTTCTTTGCTCAATTAATTCAGTCATTTCAAAAATTGCCGGAATCAGTTTTAGCGACTCACGAACATGAACTCATATCATACAACGTATAGTATGATATATTAGTATTCAAATTTCAACCTAACTTCAAATTTCTGTTCTTATTCATAAAACTACCTAAAAAAATTTATTACGTCCTTTCTATGTTCTTACTTCTTTTAACCACTAAGAACTACATCAAAAGGAAAAGTGTTTTTCTTAGTACAGATCTCAATTCTCATTCATTCACTTTATTCACTAAGAACTACAAAAAAAAAAAATTGAATTCCCTTTTTCTCCACCCACGGCGAACACTTCTCTCCTGAAAGCTGTTCCTGTTCCCAGATAGCAGGACACTTTTTTCCGGATAGCCACGTCTGGAACAGGGGTGGGCGAGGGGGGCATGGTCTCGCGCTGTGTCGGAATGTTCGACCAGTGGCCTGCACGGTCCGTTGGTTCGCTCCCCGCCGTTCCTTGATCAAACATGAAGATCGATTCGCGAAATATAGCATCTAAGAACAGCGGGATTCCGCGGCAAAAAACGCTGTTTTCTCTCGTGTCACGATTCTGTAAGCAGGTGCTTTGCTTTATGTGCAAATAAATGGTCTTGGAAAAATGCAGTTGTTTCTGGTGAGAAGTCTTCTACAGTTAAGCGTTAATTTAATTGTATTCTTTCTTTATTTACCAATTTTTTTTTGTTTCCAAATAAAAATATTCTAGCCTAAAGGCGGCCTAACATTAATTTTATTCTGGCTTGTGATATATTTAGCTTCATATGGATGGAAGATAAATTTAAGATGATGTTAATATAAGTCTAACAAATATACATAAGGTATACTTTAAATACCTACCTACCTATTTAAATACCTACCTTATACATACTGTATACTTTAAATGTAATGAATTTAAGAAACGACATGGATAAATATCCCTTTATCTAATCAGCCAATGCTCTTATTGTTCCTCTTTTATCAAGAACTATTTACCATCAATCCTCTGATTGTGCACTTTTTGAAGTTTCTATTACTTAATCCTTTTATTAACACTCCACTATTATTTCATTGATTATCCATCCTATATTGTTTCAATTATTACGCCTCTGAGTATCCATCCTCCGTATTGTTATATTTCCCTAAACCTCTGATTTTCATTCCCTTATTGTTTCAATTATTAATTCTCTGAGTATTCATCCCGTATTGTAACATTTCCTTAATCTTCTGATTTTCCACCCCTGATTATTCCAATTATTAATCCTCTGAATGTCCATCTCGTATTATAACATTTACTTAATCCTCTGATTTTTATTCCTTTATTGTTATAATTACTAATTCTCTGTGTACCCATATCGTATTGTTACAGTTCCTTAATCCTCTGACATTCATTATCTTATTGTTCCAATTATGAATCCTCTGATTTTCATTCCCTTATTGTTTCAATTATTTATTCCCCTTTCTATTATCCCTTTTTTGTTGTTTCAATTATTTAATCATCTTATTATTTCTCTCTTATTGTTTCCATTATTTCATACTCTGATTGTCCATCTGTTAGTGTTAGCCATTTACTTAATCTTCTGATTCGACTCCTTTATGGTTTCAATTTCTTATCACTTTGATTATTCATTTTTTGTTGTTTCAATTGATTCTCCCTCATCTATTATTTTGATTCATTATTCCTCAGATTATCCCCTTTTTATTGTTTCAATTATTTAATAATCTAATATCTCCATTCATTGTTTCAATTACTCCTTTCTCTGAATATCCATCTGTTATTGTTCGCCATTTGCTTAATCCTCTGATTCTTCTTCCCTTATGGTTTCAATTCCTTATTAATCTGAATCCTCTGATTATTCATTTCTTGTTGTATTAATTGATTCTCCCTCACTTATTATTTTAATTAATTATGCCACTTATTATCGACTTTTTATTGTTATTATTTTATCCCCCAATTATTTAGTCTTCTAAGTATCCATCCCTAATTATTTCAATTACTTCATGCTCTGATTATCCATCAGTTATTGTTGGCCCTTTGCTTAATTCTCCGATTCTTCTTCCCTTATGGTTTCAATTTCTAATTATTCTGATTATCCCTTTTTTGTTGCTGTTTCAATTGATTTTGCCTCATTTATTATTGTAATTAATTGTTCCTCTTATTATACTTTTTGTTGTTTCAGTTATTTAATCTTCTAAATATTCCTCCCTCGTTATTTCAATTATTTAAAGGGAAAACAATATTTAATAAAATCTCATTCAAACAAGAAACAATATAGATTAATAAGAAAATGATAATTTACAGGGTGATTCAATGTAAAATTAGTAATAAATATATGACTTCATATATATATATATATAGTTCGCAGATTAATAATCCTCAAGGTATAGCAACTGAAGCAAAATTAGTCCAAAATTTTGGCAACAGAGTGGCAGCTGTATAGAATGCAATGCAGATATCTTTGTAACACACTAGATGTATCCCCGCCTAAACGTCCCACTGAATTAGGAATTACGTTAAGGATGATAGAAGGACGCTAGCCACATCTGCATTATTTGACACTTTTCCTCATTTATAGCTATAAATAGAGTTTTATATGAATATTTAAGACCAGTTTTAAAGGATATGAACTATGCATCAAAATCTGCATTCCTCTTTCATGTTAAATCAGATAATATATATAGAGAGAATAAATCAGAGAATATATAGAATAGTATTCTAATATTAATGTTTTAATACCCATCCTTAAAATTTAATATTTGTAACTTTTAACTCTGTCATGCTTTAATAAAATTAAAATGAATCCCAAATATCTTAAATATAATTTTAAAAAACAATTCTTTAAAACTTTTCACTGTTAAATTTCTCTAAAAAAATTGTACTTTTTATCTGACTAAATTTTATCATTTGTAGATAATATTTTTCGACAGTAAAAATTTAATGATTGACAAAATTTAATTAACTTGACATTAAAAGTCATTTACATATCAAATTCAGCCAGGATTTTGTCTTGCTTCAACAAAATATAGCGTAACCGTATGAAAGTTCAATAGGTAATACTAAACTATAAGTAATAGAAAATTGCCGTTAAAACGAAATATTCCTCAGAAAATAATAATTTAATGTATAAAAATTTCAGACGTAAATTATAAATCAAAATTAAATTTTTTGTCAGTTGATCAATTATATTTTTTATGTCAACTTCAGTTATTTCGTTAAATATCGAATGGAACGTCTGTTGAATCAACAAATTCACATGAAAACACCCGGTTCAATCTACAAATTCGGACGCTATAAAAATTGTCAATAAGAAAAACTCCGATTCATTGAAATATTAAATATTTAACAAAAAATTGAAAATGGTCAAGAATTTTCACACACATTTTTCTTATGGCTAGATGAGGTGCTTAGTTTTTCATATTGCTTATAATAATACATTGAATTATGCCAAAATGAATACGTGTCTTTATAATGTATATGTAAATAAAAACACATAATTTTAAACATTTTCATTTTCTTTTACTAATAAAATATACAATAGTAATTTAAAGTGTACCAATAATTACTATACTATGTCACTATATACACACATATATATATATATATTATACACTCAAGAGACAAAACATTATGACCACGTCTACATTTTGCAATGAACTCGCCTGGATGACGTGGAAGGCACGTGATCAGGTGGAGTGGTATTTAACTGGTATTAAGTGGTGGTATTAATCCATGCCAAGGCGGGTTGAAGCTGTGTTGCGCGCCAAAGGTGGGCCAACTCGTTATTGACAGGTGATCATAATGTTTTGGCTCTTAACTGTATATATTTAGGTATAGTTTAAGGTTTAAGTGGTAGGTATAGTTATATTTAGTGTATAGTTATATTTAGGTATAGTTTAACTTCATTTGTTTACTTCTTTCTTACTTATCTATTTAATATAAATTATCAAATTTTTTATATTTAAATTTTTGTAATAGTTGTTATTTCGTTTATTTAAGTCATTCGTCATAGAATTTTAGAATTGTAGCAGATTCAATGTAAACCAAGAACGCCAGCTATACTGCACCTATATTTTTAATTAACATTGTTGGTTCCCGTATTCTATTTATGTATGCCACGAATAGCCAAAAGGTGGGCAATAGGGATGGACATCGCCTTCCAGTAAGAGGTTTTTTTCGGTGCGGGGGGGAATAACTGGCAGCTTATATTTAAGGCTCGTGCCCACTGAGGCGAGAAGATGTAAGCGAAAAATTTGACCAATCAATAGCCTCACCGCGTTCGCCTGAAACCGGTTTTGCAATGCACCGCTTCGAGTTGGCCAACTTTCAACTCGAAGCGGAACTTCACTGGGCGTAATGCTATTTCTGACGTTTCGCTCTGAAGGGGTCGAAAAAATTTTTCTCGCTTGCCTCTTGAATCTTCACGTGTCTCGCCTCGGTGGGAATGAGCCTTTACACCTACATTTTTGACTTCCGTTCAAAATTTCCTAAATACCAAAAAATAACTTAAATTTTAATTTACTGATATGCAAATATGTTATAACATTATTTAAATCAGTACTTCGAAAATGTTTATATCATTTAAATATTATTACAAAATTTTACTTTCTTTGATGAAAAAACATTTTTAATATCCCCTTCTTCTATACTATAACTACCAAAGGCTTCAGGTTCCTATCATAGCGTTGACCTGGATGTTTGAATAGTGGTTCGGAATCCCACGTTAAACTGTAGGTCCCGGTCTAATGAGCCCAAAGTGTGTACAAAATGACCGTAGAGTGACAAACCAAATCTATATTATATCCTAATATTTTATTTGTTAAGAAAAAAAAACTGTTATCACTTTTACTATTGAAAAAAATATTTATCGCAGTTATCACCTTTTAATTGAAAAAAAATATTTATCACAGTTATCACTTTTTTAATTGAAAAAAAATATTTATCACAATTATTGCAATTTTTAATGTTTGCCTTTTTTTTGTTAAATATCTCTATACTGATGATAAAATTTGTTTACTCCATTTTTTAAGAGATTTTTTTTTTTTTCTTAAATTGTTTGTGAGGAAAAGTCTTTATTTCCATCACGTTTGGAGGACTATTCCCTCCATTGCTGTGAAACTGTCTGTGCTGAGGCCAAGCAATAAAAGAAGGAGGGAGCATTGCTTTGTTTGTCGATCCTGTCTTCCTTATTGACTCCGGCTCCCAATAACTGCACTCTCCATCCTCTCTGGGATTTTTTTTTTATGTCTGAGTTGTCTTCTCTAATGCATTCTTGTGGAGAGTATGTATGTGCTCTGTAGTATCTGCCTCGAGCACTGGGGTTCTTCTTGTTTGGGATATGGATACAAGACTAAATCAAACAGTAGTAAAGAAGTATATCTGTACTGGATTAATCCCAATAAACAAGAAGAAGATATATTTAGCAATAAAAAACGCTATTACAAATAAAAAATTAATTGTTTTTTTTTTTTTATTGTTGTTGTTTCTTATCGTACTTGGTAGACAGTAACATCAAGACCAAGCCCGCGAACCCGTGTGGTTTTTCATGAAAGAGGGAAAGTGGGGGGCAGCTTCTGTTGTGATGGAGCACCTTCAGGTAGAAGTTTGACTTGACTCCGTGACACTGGAAAAGGAGGGCAGTGCCTTCCGGGGGACTTGTAAAGGGGAATACCCCACATTTGCGTATCGTATGTAAGAAAACTCCCACCAAGTAGTCCAATTAATAGGGGAACTGAATGACAGACTTTCTAGCTGTTTGGGCTTGGTGCCACAGATTTCGGATTCGAGTCCCGGCGATTCCATGGATGTTTGTAGTGGTATGGAATCCCCATTAGGCCATTGGCCCCGGTTTCATATGACCGTAAGAGCGTTATGGAGCCCAGTTATATTTCTCATCCATATCCTTCCCAAACTGCAAAGGGACAACTCAGCTCTAGGTACAGTTATGTGGTGTGATGTAATAGTAGTAGTAGTAGTAGTCCGATTAATGAAGCAAGATGCTGAAAAATCACAAACGCCATCGTGTCTCCTCGTTTTCAAAACATTGCGTACAACAAAGTCGCCAGCGGATTAAACCTCTGCCCTTACGCTCACCAGCGGCGTACGTTGCCACTAAAGTATATTAAAAGAATTTTTTGCTCAATTTAAAATTTAAAAACACATTTTAAGATAGTTGATTCATATTTATCTCTCTACTATCAAATTATAGTAACATATTTCTACAGAACGCTTCAGATTTTAAATGAAAAATTTCATTAATCAAATAAAAAAAAAAATTTTTATTCATTCATATTAATTAATACTTTTAAAATTGTTCAGTGATTGTATTTAGGTATTTAGATTTGTGCTTTAGGCTGGAAGAGTTCAGTTCAAAGTTCGAAGAAGAAAACAGACCATAAGCACGAAGAAATAACTTATTGTTATGTGCACAATAAATTTGCATGTCGGAAAGTATTTCCATAGGGCAGTAAGATGCCAATTTTATTCTCTTTCCATACTGAAAGCGAATGAAAGTGAATGTAAAATAATAACCCCGTGTGTCCTGGATGTGGTGAATCTGCTACTTATACCAAATTATATCTGCTCCATTACATGGCACTTAAGAACAATATTTTTTTTAAATTATTTTCTTTTTGACATAACCCTATATGAAAATCTTTTAATTAAAAAAAATATGTAACTTATAATTAGGTTTCATATCATTTTATATACATAAATATATATTAACAAATTGGATGCTGTCATTTATCACAATTTTTAAATTATCCTTTCATCTTGATGTCAATGTGTTTAAATACAATTACGATTTCAAAAATTATTTTTGAAGTAAATTACAATCTTTTAATGTGATGCTAGAAATTTGAACAAGATAATTTTAAAGAAAGAAACAAATAATTCTATGAAATTATCATCATCATCATCATCATCAGTGATGCAATAGCCCCGTGATGGGCCAAGGCCGTCTGCCTGCTGGTAGATTTCGAAACATGAGATGTTTTTCTTTTTACGGGGTACGGTTGTGAGCCCTACGCCCAACACTCTAAGTCACATTAGAATAGGACCTACGATTTAAAGTGGATTCGAACCAAGCAAACCTCCATGGTACCGCCAGGACTCGAAGCCAAAGCCTGTGGCACCGAGCGCTACAGCACTAGTCACTCGGCCATCAGGTCCAATTCCACGAAATATTCATAGAAATTTTATATTCATCTCCAAAATACATTATAATATTTCATACTTTTTTTTTTGTTATAAGAGCAAAAGGCTATCATTGCGAAAATTAATATTAATAAGTGCATCAATTCAGAACAAAACAAATAGAATTGTATTCTTTTTTTAATTCATTGTGGATTATTTTAGGTAGCAGAACATTTTAGATAAAAAAAAATATTATCTGAATAAAAAGTACTTCACAGTTTTCTGAATTCCCTGAGGATTATAAAACCCTTTTTAATTCAACTTTAAAGCAGCTGCTTTTTTTTTTTAATGTATTATAAATTAAGGTAGAAGTAGGACGTATTATGGTTTATAATTGTAGATACAAATTTTTATGTTTTAAAAATAAGAATTCCCTTAGATTTTATAAATTAACAATTGAGAGAAATTCTAATTTTTAAAAATTAAAGCTTAAAAATAAAGAAGTTCGAAAAATTTTAACTTAATTCCTCAAACCAGATGGGAATTTAACTGAATATAATTTCTCTTTGTAGTGCGCAGATTGGAAAATCAGATTGCAAATGGGTGTGATTGGGTTAAGATACTTGAAATACAGATTTGAGAACTCTCAGCATTATTTATACATTCACAAACACCACACACATTAAATTAGCGATATACACTATTTAACTCATTTAAAGACTGATATTTATAGATTCGTGGAAGGATTCCACTTCTAAACCGAAAATTCCAAATTCGGCTACATGCAAGATGCTCAAAAATATTCTTCATCTCCGGATGAAAGACTGTAGGCCAACTTATATTCAGGGATGCGCTAAATATATTTTCTCTCAGGGTGAAATATTATAAACTAAACATTTCTCAACGGGATCACTTGTTGTGCTGTACTTCCTCTCGGGTGAGAGTCTCGAGGTTAATTATCGCAACAGGAGGCCCTCTTGCCAGTGTGTAGGTGGAAGCAGAGTTATATATTTTATTTAATTGTACAATCTTATCTCTATAACAGGTATCATTCTTTCTTTAAAAATACCTGCTAATAATTCACGAAATGCTGAAACGAGAAAATGTTGAACAATAAATTTAAAACTAGTTTTTAATTGAAATCCTTCTTTATCTACTAAAAGGCACAAATATTAAATAAAATGTATTAAATATAACAATATATTAATATAATTGTTCAAATTTTATATAAATCGTATATATATGTGTGCTAAAGTAAATGTGATAGATGGATGATTATGGATAATCACCTATTAATTACATTTACCGTAACACACACACACACACACACATATATATAGCAATATAAATATGTAGCATCGCGTATATTCCATGATTATTAATGCTATGATTTAAAAATTCTATGTTCTTTTAAGTTCTTTTAAATGTTGTAAGAGAAACAAACAAATTTTTATATTAGACAACAGTATATTGAATCTTTACAGGTTTTTAATAAATGAAATTGTGGGTTGGTTAGAATTCAGTATATGTTTGTAGCACGTAATACTATCATTTCTTTAAAAAAAGTAGGCTCAAGAAGCTCATTACAAAGCACGAACTTCTGGCATTGCCTCGATGTACTGATTTAGTACTGATTAGAGTAGAAAAATCTAAGGGTTATTTTATTTACTTATAATTGAGCCACAAAAGTATGTATATTCCATGATTATTAACTATGATTTAGTCAATGAAATTCCTTAATAAATTATTATCCCAATGGCCATCATAATTAACATGGAAGTATTTTACGTAAACAAAAAAAAAAGATGTCCTCAGTAAAACATAAAAAACAATGAACAATCTAACGTAATTAATTCATTGAATTGAAACTGTGTCCCACCAGATTTGGGTAATTGGTATGAACAAAAATTCAATTAGTTGATTGAGTACAAATGATTCCAGGAATCGGCATCAATTAATTCAAAATGTTAGTTTCGAAAATTGCAATTGAGATCGGGTTTTTTCTGCATTCTCCTATGTATTTGATATAATTGTAAATTTCTTTCCATGCTTTCTTTTACATCAAACTCTTTTATCGCCAAATTCTTAAGTTTGATTTGAAGTTTAATTTGAAAACGAAGCAAATGCATTATGTATTAAAAAGTCGAATTGATAATACGTTAATTAATAATAAACATGTTTATTTGCAACTTAAAAATTATATTCACCACAACAATAAAAAATCAAAATAATTTCGAAAGATATTTATTTTTTGCTTTAGACAATACGTTGCTATATACAAGATTTCATTGTAAGAACAAATTTTAAAATATTCAAAATATTGACAAAACTGATAGATAGCAAAAACAAAATTGTTATAATACTTTTAAGAAGACTTGAATTTATTGTGTGTAAATTTTCTTGTGTATATAATGAGGAAGTTATATTTACTTTCTTCTACCAAAATCTGTGGGGGGCTTTTGTGGTTGAGTTTTGTTCAATCAATTTAACAATTGAAATACTAGTTTGTTCATCGTAATCTGAAATTAAGTGAAAAACATTTACGTAAACAAATTTCTTGAATTTATGAAGAAATTTAAATATACAGCTAAAAAGTGAAACTTATTTAAGGTTTTTGAATTTGTTTAAATATGAAAATATCGCCCATTCCCCAAACTCAATGAATTATTATAAAATATTTATGTAAACCAATTATTAAAAATATTTGAAAATGTTACTTTATTTAAGTTATTAAATTTCAAACTTTTTTTTGCACAAAATTTTTTTGTAATTTATAAAAAAACACCATGCAAAGGACATACACCATTTTTAATGCATTTAACTTAATTAAGGTATTTGGTGAGATAATTTGAATGTATATCGACCATTCTTTTAGGTATTTTACGTAGCCATATTTTCAGTACTGTGTCGTATATTTACATGAATTTTGTATTTAATTTTTATGAAGAAAGTACTTTTGTAGTAAATTTGATTAACATTTAAGTTTGAATATTAGGATAACCTGAGAAGATTTCAATTTTTTTAATGAATTTAGTGTGAATTTAATTAGTTCACTTTTAATTAATTAATTAATTAAAATAAATTTAATTAATTAATTAATTTACTTTTTCTGTTTATTAACAAGGCAAATTTGGCCTCCAAATTTATTAAGTACAATTCTTCTTTTGCATCCTTTTTTTTAATGCTGACAGGTTTTTTGGAATATTTGTGTCATAATAAATAAATAAATTGATACTTTAAAAATTTTGTGCTGTTTTAAAAATTGTTATCATTTTAGTTATTAAGGAAAGACGCATGAATAAGGGAAAATTAAAATCTTGATGTGGATAACAGGCAATTATATGTGAAAAGGTTTTAAAAAAAAAAAAAAAAAAAAAAAAAACACATTTTTAGGATGTTGTTATTGAATAAATATTTTTTAATTGTTCTATCTTCGTTTAAAAAAATCCTTAACATTTAATTTATTATTAAAACACACAAAACTATATTTGCGTATCTTTTAACACTAAAAGTTTTATTTCAATACCTTTTCTCCGCTATATGGAGACTCAATGATTATAAAATGCAAAAATAGTACAAATTATTGAATACAGATAGCAGCACGAGTCTTTTAAAAGTTAAAAGGATTTCGTTAGTAATTCTCTATTGAAAGTTAATTTAAAAGCATTAATTTCGTTAATCTCAAAACGCTCTAGTGAATTTTCATGAGAGAAAAAGTGAACACTTCCCTCAAAATAAATAAATAAATAATAAATAAAAATAAAAAAGAAGTATAAAATAAAAAATTATTATTTTTTTCATTGATATGTAATTGAATCAACCATTTATTTCTCCTATAAATTTAATTAACAACGAAAATATTGAATGTTATTTAATTAAATGGTATTTTTGAGCCAACTAATATTAATTTTGATATTTTTGTAACATTTTTGCCTGTTCGTGAGTTTATAATAAAGCGAAATGGCTTTCTTAAAAATTACATTTTTCCAGTCATTTTTAAAGAACTCTTATTGTAGGAAACATATTATAATTAAAATTTTCAAAAATATTCAACTGTAATGATATCTATAATTTTATATTTTGAAAAGCTAGAAAAATGTGAATTATTTAAATGTTATTAAAAAAGCATATTTTTTTTTAAGAAAAAAATATATAAATATATTTATATATACATATATTTTTGTATTTTATTTCATTTTTTAAAAATCATGAGATTTTTTTGATAAATTTTTTCGAGGTTAGCCTTAAAAAACAATTTCTGAATCAACAATGACTAATAAAAATATTTTAATGAATTTTAATTTTACTTCCCAGAAACAAACTTAATTATCATTATAAAAGGCTATATGTTAAACTTCTATTTAGAATTATAATTCTTTAAATTCCTTTGCAATTTTTCCTTGGCTTAGTGCTGCCATCTATTTTGTTTGAATAGAAGTTTAAGTGATTTTTGGTAGAATAATTTTTAATAATAGTATTTCAATGTAATATGTAATAAATGTAAAAGCAAATATTTCTTTGGTAATATAAAATTTCATTAATGATTTGTCTTTAAACATGTGTTCATTAATTATTTTATAAATAAATTAAATAATGTAAAGTTTACACTATCTGTTATAAATATATTATGATACCTACTGAAAAAAAGATATAGTCATGTATTAGATTCAATTCAAAACGAAATACATTAAACAATTCTATTGAATTAGAAATCGAAAGGAATTTTGATATTGTTAAATATGATATTGTTCTGGTATTTAGTTGAATTTATTCATTTTCAGATGCTGATAGGTAAAGTAATAAAATTTATGATGTGAAAACTTAAAAATAATTTTTCTTCTGAAATCTTAATTTTTTTTTTTAATTATTGGTAAATTTGTGTTGTATACACTTTAACAAAAAAAAGTTTTTGTTTGAAAATTTGAATGGATTCATATAACTGTTCCACTAAATAAAAGTATATTTTACAAAATTATTAATCTCAAATGTAAATAAATAGATCAATAAATAAGAAGTACAATTAATTTTTGGAATAATACTAAATGATTTGTTGGATCATATACTTTGTCAATTTTTTTAAAATTAATTTCGAATTTCTTTTCTTTTTTACTATTATTTTTTACAGACTATATGTAAAAATTAAAAATAAATAAATTAAAAAAATATCTAAATTAAGACAACATTACGAACAAAAAAATTTAAATTTATTAATCCTAACTGTAACATTCTATTATTCATCTTAAAAGTTTTCATAAATTGCACTTTATTAAAAAAGGTACATAAATTTTTCATTGGCGGTCTCTAAAATTATAAACTAATTCAACCATGCTGCCATCAATTGTTATTCGAAGAAAATTTAGTGAGTTCTAAAGCATTTAACAAGACGGTTCTACCTTAATAAACCAGTTTTAATTTTTTAAAAAAATAGCTAGATTTTTAAAATAATCAAATGATGTGTTGCCTTTACATTTTGAATTTTTTTAAATATTGTCAGGAAAAAAAAATACAAAAGAGCATTAATATTTTTGATTTCTTTAATATATCTTAATATTTAACTTGAATTTTACTCATGTCAGTTACACTTAATTCATAAGAAAATGCCTAAGAAAATTTAAATTTTCCTATTTGCACAATACAATTAGTATATTATGATATAGTAAATTGCTACACTTATGGTGGACTTTAGGTGTAACTGCTTAGTATTAGCATGTCGAACTTTGAAAAATTTAACCAATTAGCCCAATAGTCAATACAGACGCTTATGCACACTTGAATTGACGAATTGAATTTACACACTTGAATTGTTGATTCTGACAGTAATGATTAATAAAGAAAATGATGCTAATCAGTATTTTCTTGTATGCTAAATTGTTGCATTATTACTTCAAATAACTGTATGATAAAAATCACTGCTAAATACCAATTTGTGTCTTTCAGATTCATATTATTCATCAATATTCTTGCATATTATACTTTATTACATAATTTTTTTTTTTTTGAAAAACCAGTCAGATACAGGTTTTGCATAAATTCTTAGAATAAGTCAAAGTAATCTATTATATATATATACATCCATACACACACACACATATATATATATACATATATATATAGATATATAATGGAATTTGTCTTTTGTGGAATGTTGGAATTTGTCGCTTAAGAAAACTTCTTGATTTTCAGCAGAATTCATTTTGTGGATATTATAACTGTAAAAAGAGAACCACCTTTTTTTCCGTTTTAGATCAATTTATTTACATACCCAATTTAATTAAAATTTTCCAGTCCTTCTGGAGATGACTTTTAATTTTCTTTTTCTGCATGATAAAAAGAATTTCAGTATTTGATTTATTTTTAATTCATACAAAACTACCATTTGCATACCTTTATATGTTAAAAGTTTTATATTAATACACTTTCTCCACTAGATGGAGACTCCTTAGTAATAAAATATACAAATAGTACAAACTATTCCATACAGATAGCAGCACCAGTCTTTTACAAATTAAAAAGATTTCGTTAGTAATTCACTAATAAAAATATTTTTCTAGCTTGTAAAAAGGCTTCAGTGAACTTGGAGAAGAGAAAAGTAATATAATAAATAAAATAAAAATAATTATTAAATAAATAAAAATTTAAAATAAAAATTTCGTTCAAACAATACAGAAGACACTTATTTTTTATGCTCATTAATTTGTAATTATATCTGGCATTTCGTTTTCTTATAAATACATTTAATTAACTACAAAATACTGAATATTATTCAATTTAATGGTATTCTTGAGCCATTTAATATTAATTTGGTAATATTATTTTAACCAAAAGATAAATTTTCTAAAGTTTGAACAATTTTAAGTATTACTAGTTAACAATATTATATAAAATATGAAATAATGATCTAAGAGTACTTTAACATATAGCGGGAATCAGATACATTTTTTATTATTTCCAATATGAAAAACTCTTTATTATGTGGGTAAAATTATATTGTTATGTTTAAAAGTTGTTTTTCGCTCAAACGTTTCAACATGGCGCCATCTGGTGGAAAAAAGATAATTTTGGAAACATTTTAAAGCTTAGCATACCTCCAACATTCAACCTCAGAGAATACAGAATTTTATTTTTCTACAAAAAACTCAAATGATTCTATCAGAAACCCATTTAAATTTTCACACACTAGTTTAAAAATAGTTATTTAAATATGGACTTTTTATTAAACATGGTTCTGTTTCTTACTTTCATTTTTTTAAGATATACAAACACATTTCAAACACAATTTTCTATCGAAACATCAATTTTTATATCCTTGAAAAGCCTTTTAACTTTCAAATTATATTTTAATTTGCTTATATCTTTTGAGAACAAAATTTATGACAAGTTAAAAAATTTTTGAAAACTTTTAACTGAAAGTATGACTTTGTTTTGAAAATTTTTTTATTTACATTTAATTTTTACACATAATTCTGATTATAAAAATTTTAACACCGGCCTTTTTCTATGTGCGTTGTAATTTTTTCACCTTAAAATTAGCCAAAAACATTGTTAAATGAAAAGAAAAGCACCTATTTTGAAACAACACATTGGACATTTAATACACTTTAATTCTGGAATTAGCATTTCTGTTTTTGAAGTAAAACTCAAATTTTAAGTTTACTTATACAAAAAACTTTTCGTAATTTAGAGATGGGAAAGATAATATTGATGAAATATAATAAATAATAAATTGCGTTTGATTATAGATTTAACAAGTGAGCTGAAAAGTCCATAGGCTGACACATAGATGGCGCTGCTAGTATTACATCCGTAATATTTTAGTTAGCCCCTAACCTTCAAAAGAAGCGTGTATAAATTTGACAGTTGTTGCACTATTAGTATGTGAGTTATAACATTTTTAGTGTTCATCACGTACAGTCCACTCGGCTGACTGTCGATTGGTCTCCGATGTCAAATGATGCAGCCATGTTTCATCCATTGTAATATTCGACGCAAAAATTCGGGTTTATTACGATTGAACATTTCCAAACACTGCTTAGAATCATCAATTGGTTGTTATTTTTGGTCGATTTGAGCTTTAGCAGAGCTTTCGCATATCAAATATTCATTAATATGTCCAACACGTTCCACACACACTTGAAAAACTATTTTTAGAGTTTTTCAATAATTTTATTTTGTTTGTCTTTATTGTAATTTTTCTTTTTATAATTCAATTTTTTTCAACATTATTACTTTGTTGTGGCAACTTTTGTTTCCTATTCATCCTTGTTTCCTTAGTTTCATATTTCCTTTTCTTTTTTGTGGTGCACGAAGAGATTTAACAACATTTAAAATTAAAAAATCAAGCAAATAAATTTTAAGTACAGATTTAGAGCAGTAGATTAAGTAGGAGACTTGAACTCAAATATATGCTTCTCAGATAAAATTTACACGCTCCGTGCAATGCATCTGGAAGTGGAAGTTCAAATCGTTGACCTACGTCGAATGCACTGTGAAGTCTTCAGATGTTCTTACGTAATTTTGAAAATGCACCCTAAACCAGACATCAACAACCAGGTAGAGTCCTCTCTTCTAATTAAACAGCTTTCATAACGTGTTTTCATATTAGAAGGCAGGCAGTTATAAGCCACTGTAGCCAACAATAACAGTTGGGCTGACATGTTCATAGGCTGACACATAAATGGCACTACTAGTATTAAATCCATATAATTTTTAGTTAGCCCTAACCTTCAAAAGACACGTGTATACATTTGACAGCTGTTGCACTATTAGTATGGGAGTTATAGCATTTTTAGTGAAGCAACTTTTGTTAGTTTGAAAAAATGGATAAAAGGAATTGCTTGTTGGGGCAAAAAAAATACTATTGAAGCCAAGGCTTGGCTTGATAAATATTATTCGGACTTTGCACCAGGAAAATCAACCTCAGAGAAGTGGTTTGCTAAATTTAAACGAGGCGAAATGAGCACCGAGGACGATGCACGCAGTGGACGCCTCAAAGAGGTTGTTACCGACGAAAACATCAAAAAGTACACAAATAATTTCTGATAACCGTAAAGTGAAGTTGAGTGAGATAGCTGAGACCCTAAAGATATCAAAGGAACGTGTTGGACATATCGTGAAGGAATATTTGGATATGCGAAAGCTCTGTTCAAAGTGGGTGCCACGCAGAGCTCACAATCGACCCAAAATAACAACGAATTGATGATTCTAAACAGTGTTTGAGCTGTTCAATCGTAATAGACCCGAATTTTTGCGTCGATATGTGACAATGGATGAAACATGGCTCCATCATTTCATACCGGAGTCAATCGACAGTCAGCCGAGTGGACTGCACGTGATGAACACTAAAAATGCTATAACTTCACTAAAAATGCTATAACTCACATACTAATAGTGCATCAGCTGTCAAATTATACACGTGTCTTTTAAGGTTAGGGCGAACTAAAAATATGGATTTATTACTAGTAGCGCCATCTATGTGTCAGCCTATGAACTTTTCAGTCCACCTGTTATATATCATCCGTATGTTTCCAGGCCCTGGAAAGTGGTAGGTGAGTTTCAGTTACCTTCTTAAGAGCATTTTCAAATATTTTCTATAGAGGTTTAGTGTGCATATCTGGCTGATTAATCCGCCAGATGAATATTCTCAATTTTCAAAAAAATTTATCAATCAGATAAAAGTTGAAATCTGTGGTCATTCATTAAAATGAAATAGGACAGATTTCATCAGTGAGAAAAGACAAAATTATCGCTTCAAAGAAATTTTTCAGTATATTCCAGAGATCTTTGATAAAGATATGGAGGTCTGAATTCCCATCTACTGTTTATACCACCAATCCTTCATCATCATAGGGCCTCTTACTCTTATTTGGGAGATTTTTTTCTGGGTTTTCTTCAGATCAAATTCACCCCTGAATCAATGCTTAGGCTGAATTGGGAATCATTAATGAATTATTGCCAACTAGTGAATCATCACCAATATTTATTAGAGCGATTCCCTCTGGACATCTGGTACAAATTCAATGTTCTCTGCACCATGGTAAAAGGGCTCTCCAGTTCTCAAAAGTGAAATAGACCTTCTTGAAACCGTTATCCTTCACTTTCGGCAACATAAAGGCCCCAAAGAAATGACTTCAGTTACGATTAGTTACAATTCAGTTTCGCTTTACTATATTGACCTCTAAGCATTGCATTTCTTAGACTCTCGTGACCAGGATTTTTTGTTCCTGTATACTTAAAATTGTTCCCATTTGTTTGAAGTAACGCTGGACTTTATGTTTCACTCTCTAACAATCCATATTTAAGATTATCCTGTTTCCAATCTTTCTACCTTTTGACATCTTATTCAACATTGTACATGTTTGTGATATTTTTTTTGAATTTCACCAAACGTTGCATAAAAAGGTTAAAGGAATTTAATGTGAGAGCAAACAAAATGCAGAAATTGCCATCTCCTTTTATATAGAGCGTTCCTTAACATGCAATTTCCACTAATACATGTATGATTTTGTGTTCGACACACTATCCTTGCATCTTTGCAAGTATTAGCTTTACATTTCGTTCAATATTTAAAACAAAAATTCAACAAAAAGGTGGAAATTATCTTATTTTTTGAATAGCTGCATTTTGATGAAAAATTTCTGCAAATAAATAGTCGTTAAATTTGAAAAACAAAATTTAATTAATCCTTTTTTCGTACTTTCTTCTATAACTAAAAATATTTTTTTTGTTTTATACAATATTATAGCACCCAACTTTCCTCGTCTATCTGAAATTTCTTTTTGCATCATAAGAAGATTAAAGAATCTCAATTATTTCAACAGGAAATCTGGAAGCCATATGATGACTCAGTTCTTATAAGAAGAAGATTTAAGTTCACCTAACTACTATTTATTTACATAACGATATTTAGGAAGATCACGTAAATGCAACACACAATTCTACTATAATTCACAGCTATTAAAAATTGCCGCAAGACATTTTTGGGTAAAATCTGTTACGCCTCGACACACTCAAAGCGACAGCATAGAGATCACACCATGTCTGTAGGAAGCCAAATTTCAGACCGAGACTAAAACAAATCACGTGAGCTATTATTCAAAGTATGCATGTCACTGTTTTGCTGCAAATCAAGAATTTAGGATAATTTGTGCCAAGAGTTCTTCTCATAGGAAAAAAACTCGCATTACATCCTCCGACTTGTACTGGAAGCAGCACTACTTTTCTTATGTCTTCTTCTTTTCCCCAGGGACACATGTGGGATGGTCTCTACTTCTGTAAACAATTTTAATGCTGAAAAAGGATAAGCTCCAATAGATGTGATAGGACTGTCCAAATTAGCAACCTCATACGCCCCTGGAGAATTTTGAGTGAGAATTACATAAAGTAGATCACGTTTTGGCATACATTTCCTTGTTCTCTTTTCGTGTACTTTGCTGATTGGATCAAAACAACCCAAACCTTCAATCAAGAGTAAAATAAAGTTGCTGGTTTTTTTAAATTTTTTTGTCATAATAGGTTTTCTTGTTTTATTTATCCACGTTCCTTAACAGTATTTGAGATCATAGTCAAGAGCTTTAAATACAGCATGATCTCAGGAACAAAGTTACTATATCATTGTCTAACACATCTTTTAGATCATGAACCACATCATCAATTGTCCATAATTGGCATCCAAAATGTAAATATGCTGCAGTATGCCCAGTGTTGTCTGTCTTGGGTGAGTGTAGAGTAAAACGAACACTTGGTAGTTTTTCTGACCATGAGTCAAGAGCATACTCTACCAAAATTGGAAGACGAATTTTTAAATCTTTATTCTTTTTTTCCAACTGGATTAGCTCATCAGAAACACATTTAAATTTTAACACTCCATCTTGAAAATAATTATTTTAAATGTGGTCTTCATTTATTAAACATGATTTTTCTTCCATTATTTTAAGGTTTGCAAACAGATTTCAAGCAAGACTTTCTACCGAAACATCAATTTTTATATTTTTGTAAAAGCTTTTAAGCTTTAAAATTTTATTGCCGATTTGCTTATATTTTCTCTTGAACCAAATTTAGGACAAGTTAAAATTTTTTCGAAGTATATTTTGCGAACTAAATGTATGATTTTGTTAACCCTTATATTCAATACTTCCTCAATTTTGATTATAAAACGCATCCCAATGCATAAAAAAAAAAATATAACGTTTTTTTAGTTTTTAAAATCAAAATTGTTGGTTACATTTCATTTAGTGAAATGCTTGCGTATTCGGCACTCGAAGCTTACATCTTTGTAAGCATTAGCTTTACCTTTCGTTCAGTGCTTTTGGAAAAAAAAATTGATAGTACGTGGAAATTCTCTTAATTTTGAATGCTAGTATTTTGATAAAAAAGTTCTGCAAATCAATAATCGCTAATTTTTTCTTAAAACAAAAGCACTATGAAGGTTAGAAACTTATACTTTTTTCATACTTTTTTCTATGAAAAAAATTTTTTTCTTTATAAAATTTCATTTTTTCTGAGAAATTTTGCTTAATTATAGCAGAAAAAATATCCTCCCAAGCGATTTACTCTTGATAAAAGCATAAAAAATATTAAAGAAAGAAAATTAATGCTAACAAATTTAATTTTCGGTATGTATAAATAACGAAAATAAAATGTAAAAAATAAAAAATAAGAATTTACTTAATGTTTTTAAACAGAACTTTTTACATGAAAACTGAGATGCATGATACGTTAAAAACTTATTTTTTAATAGCTTTCTATATATTTTGTGTTTTTATTTAAAAATACAAAAAAAAGTAGTAATAATTTTTGCTTAACTAGCTAAATTTGCAGCTTCATTGAGTATCTAATTTGATTTTAATGAATGTTAAAGGTTAATTATGATAATTTTTTTTTTATTTGTCTGTATCACGGCAAGGTAATGAAAATATTCATCATTCAATATTAAATCAAAATTATTCTGAAAAAAAATAATTAAAATTAAATTTTTAAGAGTAAGATTTATTTTATTTTTATTTTTTTCTGCCATTCAGAAGAAAACTATTTAATTAAATAAATGTTTTCTCACATTATAAGAGAAAAAGTTATACATTCGACCATTGAAAAAATAAAAACTATTTTTCTTTCGACGACTTCCTATTTCTTAAAATTGTTAATTTTACAGATAATCCCTAAATAAGATTTGAAAGTCTCTAAAATTCTTTGCAAAAAAGTGCTCTTGGTAAAAATGAGAAGGGAAATAATAAGAAGAAATAATGATAACCAACTTGCATTTCATATCGACTGCATAACTTGTGTATCTGCGCGATCCCCAAAATTTATATATTTATTTACGAATTTTCATGGTGTTGCATTTTCTATGTCAGGCAGGTGACATAGATATATAACATTTTAAATATTACATTACAAATTACATATATATTTTTTTTTTTATTTTTTTTTTTAAAGAGAGAATATGCCAAAAGAAAAATCATTGTGTTGGGGAAAGAAAAGGAAAAAATAAAAAAGCCACAGCAACATTCATTATTAAGTAAGAGCTATACAACTTTGTCAAATTTATTTTATGATTTTTTTCTCGTGTAGATCAATAAAAGAATGTTTTAAAATTAATTTAATTTCGTTATAATGCATTTAAAAAAGTAATATTCCTTCGACATTGGTTACCTTTGAAGACTTTCTTATTATAATAAAAAATTAATGGCAATAATGTTGTGAATGTTGTACAATGCTTCCAAGTAAAAAAAAAAAAAAATCTGTAAGTGAATACAAAGATTACCAAGATTAAAATTTGATAACGCTTCAAAATAAAATAGCAAATAATTATTCAGTTTTCAACTGCATTTCAATTCATTAGGATTTTTTTAATAAAATTTTGCACGTAAATAAATTCCTTCCTGCTGAATCTAAAAATTATAGTAATAATGCCATAATGAAAAACAGCTTGCTTTAACACAACATTGGAATTATTAATGTTTTAACAGAAAGTAGAATTAATTTGTTTATTTTTATATTCTAGGGCTCAGAAATTTAATTACATTAATTATCTTTTAGATTTTAAAGCACTTCATAAGATATTGAAATATTATTACTTTTGATAACTTTTTTTTTTTTTATTTGTTTTAAAGCGCTTTATAAGATATGTAGAAATTTTATTTACCTGTACTCTTACATTAAAATTATCTTGAATTAAAATTCAAAAAAATCTTTGAAAAAATTATTTACGTTGTGTTTATTTGTTCATTGGAATAGAAGGAAAGCAAATCACAAATCATTTCTTTTCACATATGATTTCATTTTTATTATGCCTGTATGACTGCAATATTTTTTACTTTTAATTAAAAATGAAAAGGAATCAATTGAAAGTTTTTATAAAAGGCATTAAATTTCACAATCGATAACTGGAAGATACTACTACTAATACTACTACTAATAACAACTAAATTATTAATTAAGAACGGTAAATGGATAAAATATTTTTACAGTTCTGTTAAAAGTTGGGAATTATCAGTTATGATGTTTAACATGTGTATTATTAGATACGAGGAAGTACGCAATGTATGATGATATACTTTGTTTAATAACTGAATGATTTATATATTAATAGGATTTAAAAAAATAACTCCAAATTTAACATTATTAACAAAGACTGGCACAGTAAACTTCCGTCTTTTGGAGATCCTTTTTAATCCTCCAGTTTACTACAGCATTCAATTATTGTGCTTCGTCCATAATTAGAAAGTAACATAGTTCACCGACTTTGATGTCACCAGACAAAGGGGGGTAGGCTGAGTGCGAAATCGGCTGCACAGATTCCATTAGAATGATCCCGGTATTTGGGACCCTAAAGGGTTTTCACACTTCAAAAAGCGGTCTTCCGAATCAACGGGGGAGATACTTTGGGGCGATAAAAATAACCCATAGTTGTCGGCGGAGGAGCATTAGCGTGAAAAGGTGCCTTAATTGAAAAGGTGTGACCCTCTAATGAATGCAGTGCTGCTTTTGTGTTCATCTCTTCGGTCATTTTTACTCTGGAGACTTGGAAAACTGGATCTTTGGTATCGTTTCATTCGCCACTAACTAATAATCTTCTATTTTCATGGCTGCAGGATGGACAGGAAGTAGGTTTGGGACTCTTTAGAGGACCTAACGTTGCTAAAATTAGGGACATATTTGTCAGGATGCTTTTTCCGAGCTGACTGTGTGGCTCGAATTTTATCGAAGGAGACCGAAAAACATTGCTTTATTTAACCTTCTGCGATTATAAAGTTATTTTTTATTTCTGTTTTTGTGTAATGCTGCATTTCAACTACACAAGAAAAGGAAAGTTGGGCCATCCTACATATCTCATCATATAGTGTGTTACATATAAGGAAGCCATGGAAAACTACAGGAATTGTTGTAAGGGACTATATACTAACACAGTTTGCGAACGTGGGGCAACATCCTCATGGTGGGCCAAAGCCGTCTGCCTACTGGCAGATTTCGAGACAGAAGATGTTTTTTTTTTATAGGATAGGGTTGTCAGCACTACGTTCATCGCTCTACAGTCATATTAGACAGGGACCTACTGTTTAAAGTGGATTCTGAACTAGTCCAAACAACCATGACACTGCTGACACTCGAACCCGAAACCTGCGGTACTGAGGGCCAGAGCGCTAACCACTCAGCCGTCAGGCCTCAGATGTGAATTATTAAATACGACAAAGTACGCAATACACAATGATATAATTTGTTGAAAGCTGCGAATTATCAAGAATTATTGAATACGATGATGTACGTAATATATGATAACATAACTTGTTAAAATAACTGAATGCTTTATATATTAATAGGATTCAGAAAAAGAAATACCTCCAAAATGTAACATGATGTAACAAAGTTTGCCACCTTAAACTTCCGTCTTTTAGAGATCCTTTTAACTTAATCCTTCGGTTTACTACAGCATTCAATTATTGTGCTTCATCCATAATTAGAAAGTAACGAAGTTCGCCGACTTTGATGTCACCAGACAAAGGGGTGAGCTGAGTGTGAAATCGGCTGCACCGACTCCATTAAAATGATCCCGGTATTTGGGACCCTAAAAGGATTTTCCCACTTCAAAAGCGGTCCCCAGGGCATAAAAATAACCCTTAGTTGTCGTCGGAGGAGCTCCTTGGCATACATTAGCGCGAGAAGGGGGTCTTAATTGAAAAGGTGCAGACCCTCTAATGAATGCATTGCTGCTGCTTTTTGTGTTCATCTTTTCTGTCATTTTACTCTGGGGGGCTCGAAACTCGATCGCTTGATTTCATTTCTTTCACCACCAACTAATAATCTTCTGTTTTCATGGATTGACGAATGGAATCGTCTATAGGAAGTGGGGTTTGAGAGGAGCTAATGTTTCTGAAATTAGCGGACATGTTTGTCGGGATGCCTTTTGGAGCTGGCTGTGTGGTATTTCCTAACTTTGTTGAAAGAGACTGAAAGGCCTCGCTTTCTTTACGTTTCTGTGATGTGATTTTTATTTTTCTTGTAATACAGAGATTGCGAAAGATAAAAGATATGGTCCCTTACATCAACTTCTGTAGATTTTCGTGGCTTTCTGATGTGCAACACAAAGCATGATGATGTATGTAGGAAGGTATCCCGTTATTTATCGTATAGTCGCAGTGCAACCTTTCTTGTTTTTCCGTAAGTGCAGAACAAATGATCACTATGGACGCAAGAAGTTATTTAGGTTTTTTTCTTCCTGTAAATGTACTGTAGCCAGTTCATCAATTTGCAACTTGTTTAATGTTAAATTTTTACATATGTAAGGTACAAGCAGAGAATTCTGATTATTACTACAATCACAAAATTTTTCAATAACGAATTTTGGAATAATTTTCAATAATGAAATATTTTCGTCACTTTCAAATATTTCGAAATTCGATAATGAAGTACTGCATCAAATATCGTATGGATGCAAGAGGGTGCTTCCTTACATAAGTAAACTTTTGTCAAATGTCTCTTAATACAACAGTTTAATGGTACATGACCATGTGTAATCTCTCCACAATTTATTGATTCCATGGCTACCAAAATCTCCCTTTCTTCCTACAAAAGAATTTCTGGATGGGGACATATCTGAAATTCAAAATGCCACACATCCAATCCTCGAACTTTGATTTGAAAGATGCCATCAGATGTAAAATTAAACATTATCTTTGAAAGTGGTACATGTTCCGTTGATATCCCTATCCACCTGATGCGGCATCCTTAATAATAGGCGAAATATGATGATATAATTTGTTAAAATAACTGAATGATTTATATATTAATAGGATTGAGAGAAAAAGTAACTCCAAAATTAACATTATGTAACAAAGACTGGCACAGTAAACTTCCGTCTTTTAGAGATCATTTTAACCGAATCCTTCGGTTTACTACAGCATTCAATTATTGTGCTTCATCCATAATTAGAAAGTAACAAAGTTCACCGACTTTGATGTCACCAGACAAAGGGGTAGGCTGAGTGCGAAGTCGGCTGCGCAGACTCCATTAGAATGATCCCGGAATTTGGGACCATAAAAGGATCTTCACACTTCAAAAGCGGTATTCCGGATACCGGGGGAGATACTCTGGGGTGATAAAAATAACCCATAGTTGTCGTCAGAGGAGCTCCCTTCGCATACATTAGCGTGAGAAGGAGCCTTAATTGGAAAGGTGCGACCCTTTAATGAATACAATACTGCTTTTGTGTTCATCTTTTCGGTCGTTTTACTCCTGAGACTTAGAAAAACTCGATCGCTTGGTTTCGTTTCGTTCACCTCTAACTAATAATCTTCTGTTTTCATGGCTGGAGGAATGGAACTCGTCGACAGGAAGTGGGTTTGGGGATTCTTTAGAGGACCTAACGTTGCCAAAATTAGCGGCCATATTTGCCAGGATGCTTGTTTCGAGCTGGTTGTATGACACTTCCCAGTTTTGTCAAAAGAGATTGAAAGGCATTGCTTTATTTACCCCCTTCTGAATGTAATTCGGTTTTATTTTTCTTATGTGCAATACAAAGGATGCGAAAGATAAAGGATACTGTTCCTCACATCAACTCATAATTTTCCATGCCTTCCTTATGTATAACGAAATGGATGATGAGGTATGTAGGAAGGTGTCCTTTTAATTTTCTCGTATCGTTGTAGTGTAAGAGATGCTGTGCAAGAAAGAAATTATTTTGAAAAGTTGTGCAAGAAATTAGTTTGGTTTTTTCTTCCTGTAGATGTACTGTAGCAAGTTCACCAATTTGCAACTTGTTTAATGATAAATGTTTACATATGCAAGGTACGAGCAGTAGCCTGACAGCAGCTGTTCGGTAGATTTGAATAGATTTCGGGTTCGAGGACTGTTGAGAGCTTTGCGTGGGGGTAGACAACCTAACCCATAAAAAGAAATTAACAACTCATGTTTCATAATCTGCCTTTATCCCACCATGGGGCTGTCGTGTCATAGGAGATGAAGAAGAAGGTGCAAGTAACTGATTTTAAGTATTATATATATGTATGTGTGTGTGTTTTGTTTAGTTCTCATCTAAACTGAATTTAGGTGTCAGTATTAATATATATATTCTATATAAACTCATGTTTGTGAAAATTGCAACACCATAAAGGAATCGTCATAATTGAATGAAATTTAATACACGAGTGGTAGGGGAACAAATAAATGATGTTCAAAGCAAACAAACAATAACAAGAGATCGAAATCAGTATTTTGTGTAGCCACCACGCGCCAAAATAAGTGCTGCTACACGACGTGGCATGGAGTCAAACAAATTTTGAATGTCTGCCTGAGGAAGAGCATTCCATATTGTTTGTATGCGCACCCAAAGTTCATCTGCAGAAGCAACAGGGCGAGGATCACGAGCGAGACGCCGACCAACGAAATCCAACACATGCTCAATCGGCGACATATCCGGGGAATACACAGGCCAAGGAAGTAGCTGTACCTGCCGCGCGTTGCAAAGAAGGATTGAACAGTCCTAGCGATATGAGGGCGGGCATTGTCCTGTTGAAATACTGAGCCTGGCAAGCTTTGAAGGAAAGGAACAGCTTGGGGCTGTAGAACTTCACTGATGTACCGGTTGCTGTTCAGATTGCCCACAATTCTTAGCAATTGAGGCCGCCCATGATATGCTAGGGGCACCCCAGACCATAACTCTGAGTATTCGTCCACTGTGGCGTTCGATATTGCACCGAAGGTGGCGTTCACCGACATAGCGTCTGACACGAATGCGGCCATCATGGTACCACAAATTAAAGCGGGATTCGTCAGGAAAACACGGCATGCTGCCAATCAGCCCGCCAGTCTCTATGCCGAGCGGCCCATTGTAGCCGCAGGCGGCGATGGTTTAGCGGGAGAGGGATCCTATATAACGGAGTCCTTGCGCGCAGTCCACGCTGCAGCAGACGTCTACGAATTGATGAAGCACACAATGAAACACCTGTAGCTATTGACCATTGTGCTGCCAATTGTCTAGAGGAAGCTGTACGGTTCGTCAGCGCCATGCGGACCAGGTGTCTATCATCGCAGGCTGACGTCACATTCCGGGGTCCACTCCTGGATTTCCGAGTTGTCCGTCCACTGCTTCCAAAGACGCATCACTGTGCTCCTGTTACGCTGCACACGAGCGGCTACTGCGCGATAAGACAATCCAGCTCACGAAGGCCGATGATTCTCCCCCCGTTCAAACTCTGTGAGTTGTTTAAATCTCGCTCTCTTTCGTCGAAGAGGCCTAAGTAACGATTGAGCTAACGTTTACCACTAGCAGATAACCCCGATAACCATACACGCCTCGCTACAGCCGTCTCATTTATTCGAATCCATCCGCCGTTCAGAGGGCGCTGCTCAGCATACGCATGCGCAACAGATTCGAAATTTTATCATTTGCATATCATGCGCTAATTTGCATTTCCTGAAAATTTCAGCTCACTCGCGTAAATCCTTCATGGTGTTGCAATTTTCACAAACATGAGTTTATATTAACCAATGATATGGATATTTTAAAATATACGCTCAAAAGTGATGAGAACATAATCTTAGTTCTCTTGAATATTATTACAGTCACAAAATTTAGTAACTTTATAATGCAATGTCCACCGTTATGTATTGCAAATCGGTCGGCCTAGTGAAAATGAAAAGGCATCGAAAAGGTACTTGCAGTACGAAAAATAACACAATCTAAAGAAAAAAAGTGGAGGTACCCTAGAATGGCAAAGAATCACGTCTTTTTGCATAACTTTCAGCAGCACCAATTACACAATGACCTCTAATTTCTAAGTCATTCTCAGTTTTTCTCCTTATGCTTGTTGCTAAGCCATGTGGTGCACCATAATACACATCTTCAGACTATGCCGTTAATGATTTAAAGATGCGGGTTACTCCCACAAGATCAAGTCTAGTCCTGTTATAGTAACGAATATGTGTGTTGAAGCAATTGTGATTAATTATGCTATTTCTGAATTTCAATAATGAAGCACTGCATCAAATATAGTATGGAAGCAAGATGGTGCTCCATTACATATGAAAACTTGAAGCAATTTTATGCCTGATTATTTACAAATTATTTATTACTTTCTTTATTATTTTATAGATTTTTCATGTACATCTTATAGTCTCCGTTATTTAAGACATCATATCTTATTTTTTACATAAATAAAAATTCTTCATAATTAATAAATATAATGTCGTGTCAATATGAGTCGTGGCAATATCTATTTTGTTAATATTTTTTAATTTTTATTTAATTAAAATTTTATATAATTATTGTATAATCATACGTTATGCTTTATTCTATGCGTGTCCCTTTTGGAGGGAGGTATTTGATGATCACTAATCCTTACCGGATGGGAATCCAATATGTAACTTTTATGTGATGTAGTTTTTAACTTTAAATTCTTATAATTATATAATAACTCGTACCTAAAACGAACACTCTAAAACGTCTTTCCAACACACACCGATTAATCACTGAGATTTGAGTAAACCATTTAATAGCATACCTAAAACCAAACTGTGGTAACAATAGAAGATTACCCCTCATATTTTAAAAAGTTTGGTTTATGTGGTAAAATGATTATTTTATATTTTAAGATGATACATATTCACACAAAAACTAGATAATCACAATCAAATAAATATACTAAATATTTATTTATTATTATATTAAAGCATATTAAATGACAAGTTTAATTATTGAAATTTGAATTCATTACATTTAAATTGAATTTATTACTTATTATTTTATGAATTTAAGGATTTTTTTTCTCTTACACCTCATAGTCAGTGGTATTTTGGGCATCATATCGTTATTTTTACATGGTTGAAAATTCTTTAGAAACAATACATATATGCAAAAAAAATTTATTAAAAATATATCTCAGACAGTTAACAAATCAGTTACTAATTAAATTGTAACAATAATAGAAGATTGTCTCTCTATTTTTAAAACTTTGTTTATACTGAAAGTTGTTTATTTTTATATTTTAAGATATCTATTCACATAAAAACTAGAGAACCATAATCAATTAAATATATTAAAACTTATACTTATTATATTAAAACCATTAAAATGACACTATTAATGAAAACAAAATTTTAAGACTATTTACAAAATTACACAGAATCCGTCCTTTGAAATTTGAGACAGTCGAGAATGTGAACACTCAAGCAGTTTTAAGAATTACTCGCAGATCGATTTTGGAAGCTGGTACTTGTGAGAAAGCCAACGCAGACGTAAGTGAGAATTTATTGGACAAAATAACGAAACAAAATACAGATGTTGACGGAAAAGTCTAAGCACGGGTGGTGTTTGGCTTAATCCTCGGCTGCAATTTATGGCCGAGAGGAGGATAAAATGGAAAGCCTTATGAAATGCCGAGACTTTGCTTCGAGGAAATATGAGTTTAGTTTCAAGTTTCTTCTGTGCCAGCTGTCCCCCTAAACTTACCTGTTTACATGCAGCCAACTATAAATCTGAAATTAAGAAACCTCTATCGTTTTTATAGGCTACTAAGACATAGAAGGTTCTTAAGCTGTAGAATCTGTGAATTTACTCATTTCAAGGAGTTAATGTTTATAAATTCATTTACAAAACAAATCAAAGGGGTATTGCCCCAGATTGTTTTACGAAAAACAATGCGTTCTTTGCTTTGCATTAAGAAAATAAGATATTGTGTATTGTTGAACTGAAATTAAATCAAATTTTAATCTATTAAAAAGGAGAAAAAATTGTCTAATTATTTATTTTATTTAATAAGATGCTATGTTTCTAGTGCACTAATAAATCGAAAAACGTTTAGTAAATATTATGAAAATTTTTAAAATTGTTAAAGTTGATATATTTTTAAAAAATCCCCGTAATTATAGTTATTTTTACGTTATTCATTAGTTCCTTTTTATTATTTTTAAATTTTTTTTATTAATAATAACATATAACTATACACATTTTTGTTGCTATTTCCCAAAAATATCCATGGAATTATACCAATTTTTCTTTCTATTTTCGAGAATTTTCACAGAATTATACTCATTGTTTTTGCTATTTCCTATAATGTTCATGGAATTATACTAATGTTTCTCGTTATTTTCAGAAAATTCCTATATATTATATATTTTTATAATTCATTTTGTCTTGGAATAGGAAAAAAATACTTGCAAAGTAATTGCAAGGAAAAACAACCAATAGAAAGTCATTGAATGTAACTATTTAATAATGAGTGAACCTTGCTATTAATTTATTTTGTAACGTACTTATATTACGTAGAAATTTGATTGAAACTAAGAAGTTTGAATTAAATTATTTCTTTATAATTATTTGTGATATTTAAGTTAATGAGATGCATAAGATAAACTTTTAGCTGATTATTATTTATTAAACATAATAAATTTTATTCTATTTTCATATCGTGAGCTAAGATGAATCTTTCAAACCAGTGAACGAATTAAAAGATTAATTCGAATTAAAGCCATGATATTCCATGGTCAAACATATTTTGAGAGACAAATATTTAAAAACATATAATAAATCATTATTTTTAATTAAAATCTCAAATCACACATTAGTTTGTAGTAATAATTTAATTTCAAATGGTACTTTTAGGAATTTATTTACTTATTATTTTGATTGTAATAATGTTTTATATTCCGCAAATTATTTATTTATTATTATTATTATTATTATTATTTGCAGTAATATATATTTGGGTAATATTTAAATAGTTTATTTCTTATAATTATTTGATAAATCAATAAAAAATCAAAAACAATTGTTTATTTTTTACATTCAATAGAGATAGGATTTGCAAATTTCGACCACATCTTGTAGGATTATTACTATTATTATTATATTTTCTAGTAGAGGTATTATTTCAAATAGCTTATATAATTACACGACAAATCAATAAATTAATTAACCTTATTAATTTTTCATAATCAATAAAGAAAATCTTTGCTAAATTGCATTATCTTTTAAGATGGATAAAAGAGAATAATTTATCTTATTAATTGATTTGTTTGAAAATAGCAATAAATGACAAAAAAATTTGTAAACCATAGTAAATAAAATGTCGTACATTTTTGTGTAGGTAAAAACAAAAAGCTTTTTGATGTTTTCATAAATTCAATAGGATAGAAAAAATGTGGAAATGTAATAATAATAATAATGAAACTACATGCTGTTATAGATTAAAAAGCTTCAGATTTGATCTAGAACGAGAAAAATAATTATACAAAATGCAACATTTTATCAGCTCTCTGTGTACATTTTAATTTTTTAGTCTTTACTTTGGTGGCGTTCGTATTACAAAAAGCTAAATAAATGAATTTAAGCATCTTAGCTTGATTTTGCATAAGAAATAAAAATACATATTTAATATCTCATACTCAATCCTGTTATTTTCTACAGATCATTTGAAACAAATATTTTAATTAAACATCTCGAAATTATTATACAAAGTTCCAGAAATAATGCATATTTATTCCAATCCTTTCCTAATACCAGCATAAATCTTGAATTCGAATTAATATGAAAGCAATGAAACATTTTTAATGGCAACTGCAAGGCACCACCGTGTTTGTGTCGGAATCTCTTTGTTCGCATGCTTTAAAACAACTAAGGAACAATTTAATTCATGACTTCTAATTCTTTCTCAGATGGTGGAGCAAAAGGATTTCTTAATTAAGTCTCATTGCGAGGGACTGATTCTGGAATGCTTCATTTCCATAAAGTAAACATAAAAGAGAAGTGCTACAAGCATTCTTACAACATACTTACGTCACACGTGTATGTTACATTAAAATATTTCTCCTCTTTTCATCTAGTGATTCCAAACAATTAAAAATACTTTTAAAATCTTATTTAACGATAAATTCATCAGAGATCCCATCTAGAAGTATTGCTTTGTTGACTCGCCCAAAGTAAGTAAAGTTTGTTCTTCTCAAATTCAAATTGGAATCTCAATTATTTTCAAGGCAACATGTGTACCGAATCACTGAGTTGTGCCCTAACTTGTTAAAAAGTGAACTAATTTCCGTCATTAATGTACAGGACTCAGCAGTCTGTTATGTAGATTTTGTTTTACAAATCAATGTATTTCACTTTGCTCATAAGTGGCTTTAGGTCACAAATATCAATAATCGCAACGTCTAATACTCATTAAGGTTAATGAGTATTGTCCTTCATCAATTTCATGTGCTTCCCATTGAATTTTAATGCTTACATATTGAATTGAAGAAGTATTGCTTTTTTTGACTCGCCCAAAGTAAGTTCTTCTTAAATTCAAAGCGGAATCTCAGTTATTTTCGTGTACCGGATTCCTGTAGATTCCATCACATGTCGGAATTGATGGAAACGGGCAGATCTTCCAGCAAAAAGGAACAGAAGTTCCTGGACAGTGTCATATCCCTCTTGACTCTTTTTAGGAGAACTATACGGGACAGAATTAAGTCATCGTATATTAGTGAATTATTAGAGAGTGCATAACGTTTTTTTTATCGTCCGGTATTTTTTTCTCCCTAGCGTCCATACTCATAGAAAATTGCGCATGCGTATCTGTAATATAATGTTTCTTACGTTTTTTTTATCGTCCGGTATTTTTTTCTCCTAAGAAACATACTTATAGGAAATTGCGCATGCGTATCTGTAATAATGTTTCTTATGAACATGCGCGCTAGGAGAAAAATACCGGACGATAAAAAAAATGTTATGCAAAAACTCTCTAATATCTAACGTCAAAGGGAAAATCTTTAGAGATAATCGATTATGACCGGAAAAACCCCGGAAAACTCGCAAAGAGGATGTTGCCAATTTTAGATTGAAAATTGGGCACGACTGTTTGGCCGAACATCTGGCCAAAACAGGAATTGGGAACTCTGATGTATATGTTTTATGTAAAGACACAAAAATGAATTAAGCCCATCTACTTGTTTGCTCGGGACTGGACCCCAACAAAATGATGATTTGAGTACTCCTTACTGGAGGGCCAGAGAAAACATGTGCTTTATTATGGTGCTTCTAGATTTTAAAATTTTTATCCTTGGAACATTTAGCTTTCCAACTGTTTTTAATGACTTTAGGTCATTTTTTTAAAGAAATTCTGGTCTTTTCCCATTGTATTTTGATTTGTTTATGCATGTAATTTATACCAAATTTGTATGGATTGAGTTCTAATAAAACCATAGATAACAAAAAAAAAAAACATAAATCAAATAAATGAAAAAAACATATGTGCTACTCATATCTTAATTGAACTATCTCCAAGATGGTTACTATGTGGCAATGTTGGTTCAATGGTGCACGGTGTGATAGATATTACAGTAACTCTGTTGCAAGAGAAAAATAATGTTTTTCTAGGAGCCATAAAAAATCTTTTTGAATAAAGAAGGTTTCATTAAATAATCACCATTAATAAATTACAGAACAAAACTAATTAATTGTGGAAAATGTTTCTATTAATCAGTGATCTTTTCTATTTGATGTCACGGTAATAATGTATCAAATTTTCTTAAAATAAGCATGATATAAAACAGGTATTAACAGCAAACAGATTATCTTTCATCACTGTCCGACATTACAGTTGAAGATATAATCAATGATACTGTTCTAACTTTGTATATCTTATAACAAATTGTAAGGTGATATCATTTTAGACAATTCTATCATTAACGACAATTGTATCCTTGTAGTTATTACAGTTACTTGGAGACTCAATCAATGGTACTGCTGTGACTTTCTAGAAGACACCATAGTAAATTTTTATTTGTATCATTGTCGACAGTACAGTTGTTTGGAGACATAATCAATGATACTCTTATGAAGTTGTACCTTATCGCAAATTGTACACTTATATCATTGCCGATAATTCTATCATTAACGACAATTCTATCATTGTAGTACAGTAATCAACGGTACTGTTGTAAAAGACATATCAAAAACAGTAAAATATTACTTTTTATTTTCAGATGTCTAATAAAACCGTAAAGTCCAGTAAAAAAAGAATTAATAAAGTACCAACGTATGATAAGCTCATGAATTCATGATTTATTTGCATTTCGTCTTATCCTAGGTATCAAAGTTTTCACAAGGTATCAAAAGCATTATTTTGTTAAAAATACAACTTTCGAAGCATCTGGATGCTAATGCATCAAGCATCTTATAACTGTTCAATACAACTAATCCAATCTCTGATAATATAAAAGCTTTTACAAATCAGAGACCTTTCAAAAGTTCTAATTGATCTATATACTTATGGAATAGTCTTATAAATCATATCATCCTACAAATCATAAATCTGAATTTGTTTTTCAAAAATGCATCCTTTATTTCGATTGCTTATTTCACTTGGACCCATCTCATTCAGGCCCCCAAAATAAAGAAATTTCACTTACTAAAATTTCATCGTTGCCCATTCACCAAAACAGAAATAACGTTCATTTCTCTAAAGTATCAGCTAATACAATAAAGGTATAGATATAATCTTGTGTGACTTGATTCAATTATAATGTTTATTATTTATTCTTATTTTTTAATTGACTTGATTATTTACTAGATACAAATTTTATTTTCCTTGCTTCAAATTTATGTATTCCAACATTGTAAATTTTTAGATAGATTACTTTCGCAAAGGCCTTTAGGTTACTTTAGAGAACATTTGCATATTGCTTTTTATCAACCGGAAGATCGAATTATAAGATAAGAAAGAATAAATATAGATGAATTAAAAATACACAAAAGAATTTAATAGACAATTCAAATGCAAATAAAGCAGATATCTGTGTAAACATCACTGAAGAAAAGCAATTAAACCTAGCTAAATAGGATTTCAAACTAAAAAAATAAACCAGTAATATCACAAAGCTTCAAAGATAAATTTATTCATCGTTTTAACTTTCTTGCTATATTTGCTTCCTAAAGCGTCCACATCTAAAAACTCTTTTTCCAAAAATAAATTTTAAATAGATCCCTCGAGATATATTTCCCTACATTTCTTATCTCTTTCATATGCATATGTAGATGTCTTGTGACGTATCTTATTTTTCACAAGATGGCATGAGTTTGCAAAACTAATGAGGTTTCCTTGGACTCGTCTTAGGATAACAAAAAAGAAAATACTTAATTCGTTTTCCTGAAAAACATAAAAGTTAGCCAAGAATAAATATCTGTCAAAACATAAATATTTTCATTGAAAGATGTTTGGAAGGCGTAGGTTGTTGAGGCGAATGTTGACATGATGTTTTCAAACTTGTTGATGAAAGAAATAATTTTTAATTTTTAAAAATCTAATTTTACATAAACAAACACCGGCGATTATAATTAAAGTCCCACTTTCAAAATGCAAAAGAGGACCGCTCGTCAAAATGAGTTCACATTTGAGCTGAAGACTCTTGAAGAAGGGGGAAACGATATGGCATATAAACAAAGTTCCAACTATTTTTTCCCGTACATTTTGGTATGGCCTTGACGTGGTGGACAGGCAATTCACTCACAGTGTCACAATGGTGTTGAATGACGTGGAAGTCATTTTTTTCCTTCAAAAACCTGAAACAATCAAAACCCGTTGAATACTACAGTAGGTTTCTGCGCAACTCATGCCAAATACATTGTCATTTCGGATTCAAAATATCACTGGCAGCCAAATTTACTTTTATGCCGCTTACAGCGCTATCTATTAATACACTTTGGAGCTGTTTTTCATGCAGTACCGTTTTCCCTCTTCTTCTTCAAGTATCTTCAGTTCAAATTTGAACTCCTTATGAAGAGTGCTTCTCTTTTTACATCATTTTGAAAAGTGAGACTTGAATTATAATCACCTTGTATATATTGTAAGTTATTATGAACAATGGTTGTTTATGAAAATCATATTATTAAAATAAGATGTTAACCAGATTAAAAATTATTACGCGGGATTTATTTTAAACCGAAGTTTCACAAGTGACAGCAGGATTTACTATTGGAAGTCTGTACATCTTAGATAAATGATAATATAAAGAAAATTGATGCCCTGGTTGCTTATTTTAAAAATACTCAAACAATGACTTTAATGAGAAGGAAATGTTCAGTTGGACTCTGAGACTTTAACCGAGAGGAAGTACAGCGCAACCACACGCCTGTGTTAAGAAACATTTAATTTACAGTCTCTCACCCAGAGAGGAGATATATTTAGCTCAACATTGTGTATTAGTTAGCCAACAGACTCTCGTACGGACAGAAAGTACATTTCGCGTATCCTGCGCGTTGGAAAACTCAAAGCTTCCTTGACGCACGCAGATAACCACACACATACATGTGCCTCAAGTATCTCAATGCAACCACAACTCGTTAAAATTTGATTTTGCCCAACCTGCACAATACAAATCACATTTAGATATCTGTGCTCAAAAAATATTTTTAATTATATTATATTATTATTATTATTGTTATTTAATTTAATTTAACTATTTAATTTATTTTACATCAGAAAATAAGTCAGTTTAAAGATGAAAAATAGTTGTATGATTTGTCAATAGATTTATTGATTAATTACTCTGTGAATTTTCCTACCTTAATAAATGAATAACTGTGAAGGAAATGCGATCAAAAGTTAAAAACAGTATTTTTTATGAATATTTCAATTTCATTCAATGGAAAACTAAGTTTGAATTGAATGATTTATTTCAACACAAATTCTAAATTGAAAAATAACATTTTGACAAATATTTTCATAGAGTATACAAATTCGACGTTAATTAAATTTAGAATAATTATAAAAGGCCCAGTGCTATTAAATTCATTATTATATCTAAAATTATAGGTATTGTTTTCCTTTATTCGATCAATTATTTTGTCCTTGACATTTTTTCAACACTTTTTTTTTTTTATATATTTATTTCTAGAGCATTTCTTAATGGTTTATTCAAATTTGCTTCACGAGCTTTTCTTATACATAATATTTATTTAAATTTCCTTCACGAGCAAAAAGTATATAGTTGAATAATATAAAATTGTTCTAAAGTATCGTCCGCTGAAAACATAAGACAGTTTTTTGCTTTAAAGTGAAAAATAGAACAAGAAATATATTACAATATTTTACAAGAAAAAGAAAATCATTTGGAATTCTGTAGTTTTTTTGTATTTTTTTAGATTGCGGTTATGTATTTTGTTCTTATATTAAATTATAATTTGTATAGGTAGTCTGTACATCAGCACCTCCTATTATTTTCTATTCATTTTTTTTACAAATTGTACACCAATCGAATATTTTTTTAAAAACTCTTTTAATCGTTTATGAAAATCGTTCGTTTATAGATAAATACTTTGGTTAATATTTTAATAATCATTTTTAATTATTTATTAACTATAATAATTTACTAATCTAATTATTAATCTTTTAATCTTAATCTTGATTTTAATAATCTTTTTTAACAAGTTAATAACTATAATAAATTTATTTCCTGAAATGTCTATTTAAAGAAATTTGAACTTCAATAAACTAAAAGCATAATTCAAACAAAAAAAAAAAATTTCAGAGAGATAAAAAATTTATACAATATAAAAAGTTTTATGGACTCTCTGAGGTTTCATAAGTCTAGACATACGCATAATTTTTTTTTCAAGCAATAATAACACAAAAAAAGATAGATTATCTAGAGTCATGTTTTCTAAAAGTCATGTAAAAATCATGTAAGTCATGTAAAAATGAAATTTCTCAAATTGCACGCAGACCAGACAACAGTGTGTCAACATTTATTTTCGAAGTTCGTCTGGTTTATGAGAAAAATGAAGTACGTGAGATTGTTGTCTCGGTAAAACTTGTTGAAAAAATTTACAATGAAATTCGTCGGCCATGAATAATTTCGCACCATGAAAAAAGTGTTTTTCTTTTAAGTTTAAGAATAAAAATAAATGTTCGGAAAGAAATTAAAAAGGTTTTATTCAAAAAATGAGAAAGCTCAAAACGAGTTTTAATCGATTTTTGTAGTTTTATGATTTCTCGTTGAAAGATGTGGGTAATGTAATTAATTAATATTAATTAATGATAAACAGTTTCTAATTAATAAATGTTTTTATAAAAACATTTTTTAAATCATTGCCAGAATTTTTTTTTTTATTGATATGTTTTAGTTAAAACTTTATCTTAAAATATTAATTCCTTTTAAGTTGTATTCCTCAATGAACTGTTTCCTTTCTCAATCTACAATTCGTCTTAGGATAAGAAAAAAAAAACTTAATTCTGTTTTCCTGCAAAACATGAAGTAAGCCAAGAATAAATATCTATCAAAACATAAATTTCGCATTAAAGTTTGGGAAGGCGTAGGTTGTTGGGATAAATGGTGTTCATGATGTTTTCAAAGCTGTTTATGAAGGTAATACTTTTAAAAGTCTAAACTTGGTTGGATTTTTTTGGATATTGCAAGTTATTATGGCGATGGTTGATTGTGAAAATCATACGATTAAAATGAGATGTTAATAAGATTAAAAACTATTACACATGGTTTATTCTAAATGGAAATTTTACAAGCGATAACATGATTTGGAGGTATGTACATCTTAGATAAATGGTAATATAAAGAAAATAGATGTCCTGGTAGCTTATTAAAAAAATTGTGAAACCATCACTTTAATGAGAACTATAAGAAATTTGTAACTGCGCTACCTCCTACACACTGGCAAGAGCGCCCCCATGACATTCACGAGAAACATTTAGTGGACTCCAGACTCTTACAAGAGATGATGTACAGCTCAACAACGAGCCTCTGTTAAGAAACATTTAGTTTAGAGCCTCTCACCTCGAGAGGAAATATATTTAGCGCAAATTTGATTATTAATTGGCTTACAGACTCTCACCCGGAGAGGAAGTATATTTTGCGCCCTCTGTGCGAATCCGATTTTTGAGTTTTCGGTTTTAGAAAGGATTCCTGCCATGAATCTATAATTATAAGTCTTTAAATATGTTAAATATTGTACGCCTGTAATGTGTGTGGTATTTGTGCGTGTGCAAATAAAGCTTTGTGATTTCCAACCTGAGCCTCAAGTATCTCAATCCAATTACAAATCGTTGAAATCTTGTTGCCCAACCAGCACACTACAAATTGCATTTAGATGTGTTCAAAAATATTTTAATTTACTATTTTAATAATAATATATTGTTATTATTATTATTATATTATTTAATTTAAACATTTAATTTATTTTATCTCAAGTGTTAAGATAGTTTAAAGTTAAAAAGTAATTGTAAGCTTTATCAATAGATTTATTGATATATTTCTCTGTGGATTTTGATACCTTAATAGCTATCAAATATAGTGCAATATTTTTTTTTCAGTATTTGATTTTCATTCAATGAGGAACTTAATTTGAGTTAAAAGATGTATTTCATTTTAAATGCTAAATTAAAAGATAAAAATTTTATAAATATTTTCTTAGAATATAAAAATTCGACATTCATTAAACTTGGAAAAATATTTTAAAAAATCCAATTAAATCCATTATTACCTATAAAATTATGGGTCTGGTTTTTCTAGAGTGGAATGTTTTCCTTTCTTTCTTTATTCACTTTTTTGTCCTTGACCCCTGTCAACATTTCTTATCGGCTTATGACTTTTAAATATTTATTTCTCCAGCAATTCTTAATGCCTTATTTAAATTTCTTTCACGAGCTTTTATATATTAAAATTTATTATTTATTATGCATATGTATTATACATTCTATTACATTAAAAATTATAGAATTTAATAATAATATAAAATTGTTTTAAAAGATCGTCTGATGAAAGTGAAGACGATTTTATTTTAAAAGTGAAAAACGAGATTTTTCAAGAAAAGAAAATCGTTTGGAATTCTTTAGTTATTTTGTATTTTTTTCAAAAAGCCTTCTATTAGCTCACACTCTTCCCTATGTACATCTTGTTCAAATTTTTAATCGTTCATAAAATACTTTTTATTCATCCACTCGAGTTCAAATACATTTTTTTGAACTTGTAGTGGATGTCACTTCTTGATGTTAATACAGTTTTTTCGAATAATAATTCAGTCATTAAATTTAATTCATTAATTTTAGTTTTTTTTTTTTTAGATTTAAGTTGCATATATCTACCAATAGATGGCGCCAGATAAACTTAAAAAAAATGAATGAAAATTATTTATAAAAGACATTCTGCAATAGAGTGAAAAAAAGTAGGAATTGACTTTAAAAAATGGTTTTTTTTTATATTACTTGTTCAGATTACTGTTATGCTATGTACTCTTATAATAAATTCTAAATTTTATTTTATTATTATTCTGTTTTCAATATTTTGTTCTTGACTACTTTCAACGTTTCTTATTGATAATTTTCTTTTTTAATTTCTTTCTCGAGCTATTCATTTTTATTGGTTTATTTAAATGTTTTTCACGAGCTATTTTATGCATAATATTTATTTAAATTTATTTTAAGAGTTAAAAATTGTATAATTAAATAATATAAAAATTGTTGTAAAAAGTTCGTCTGATTAAAAGCAAAAACAATTTTATTTCAAGGTGAAAATGAGATTTTTCAATAAAAGAAAATGGTCAGGAATTATTTAATTTTCCTAATTTTTAAGATTGCTGTGATGCAAATTGCCTACATTAAATTCTAAATTTTATAGGAGACCTGTACATCGACACAACCTATAATTTTCTATTGATTTTTTAAAAATTTTCCCCAGTGAAAAAACTTTTTCATTATTCCTTTTTACTTCCTATATATAAAAATCTAAAAAAAAAAATAGATAAATGCTTTTTAATGGTTATTGTAAAGAAATTTTTAAGCATTTATTAAATATAATAAATTTACTTTATTAAATATGTATTAATGATATATTATTAAATGATCATTAAATTATTATTATTAAATGATAGTTAAAATTTTTGAACTTCATTAAACTAAAAAGCATAAGTCAACAGAAAGATTTCAGGGATAAAATTTATAAACTATAAAAAGTTTTACAGACTTTTGGGGTTTCATAAGTCTTGACACAGACATAATTTTTTTTCGAGCAATAATAACACAAAAGATAGATTATTGAGAGTCATCTTTTCTACCGAGTTTAAAGATAAAACTTCTAAAATTGCACTCAGACCAGACAACATTGTGTCAACATTTATTTTTGAAATTCGTCTGGATTTATGAGAAAATGCGAAGTACGTGAGATTGTTTTCTTATAAAAGCAATGAAACTTGTTGAAAAAATGTACAATGAAATTCGTCAGCCATGAATAATTTCGCACCATAGAAAAACGCTTTTCTTTTAAGTTTAGGAATAAAAATAAATATTCAGAAGGAAGTTAAAAAAAGATTGATTCAAAAAAATGAGAGAAAGCACACAAAAATAGTTTTAATCGATTTTCGTTCTTTTGCGATTTTTCGTTGTATGATGTGGATAATGCAATTAATTAATATTAATGAATGATAAACAGTTTCTAATTAATAATTTAAAAAAAATCAGCAGTTAAAAAATTAAAAATCTTTGGCTGAGTTTTTTTATTGATATGTTTTAATTAATAAATTATTTATGTATATATATATTTTATTTTAAAATGGTAATTCCTTTTTAAATTTTATACCGTTCGAATCGCGATGCAGTGATAACGAGCGCCGTTGGTGAGCATGAGGGCAGAGGTTCAATTCGCTGGAGGCTTTGTTGTAGTTACTGTTTCGAAAACGAGGATTCTCGATGGCTTGTGGGATGTCACCATCTTGCCTCGTTATTTGGAATACCTTGTGGAAGTTTTCAGGGTTTTCTCCCGTTCGATACGCAAATTCATTGTAGTTCCCTACTTTCCTCCCGGAAGGCATTGCCTTCTTTCCACTTAGACAAATTATTATTTACGTGTACTCCATCGTAACGGAACTGCCCCCCCTTCCTCTCCCTCCTTCCATGAGACCACACGGGTTATTGGACTTGGAGTTGAACTTTTATTCTTACATTAAATGTTTTATTTCAAAAACTAATAAAATCATTTAAAAACACATTTTTTTTATCAGTGCTATATATTCAAGATAATCTTTTTGAATTTATTATTTCCTTTTTTTTTAATAAAAGATAAATTGATTTTGATTTTAAAAGTGAAAAGTAGTGAAAAACACATTTTTTTTTTGTGTCTCAGTATACTCCTAACAGGACCCTGACTGCAGTATGATTATATGCCCCACGTTTCGGGCTCGAGTCCCGGCGATACCATGGCTATTTTTAGTAGTTCGAATCCATTTTAAAATATAGGTCCCTGTCGAATACGGCTGTAGAGAGTTAGGGCGTAAGGCTGACAACCCTACCCCCTAAAAGGAAAACATCTCCAGTCTCGAAATCTGCCAGCAGGCATACAGCTTTGGCCCACCATGGGACCATAGGGCCTTTGATGATGATGATGATGAAAATCCTAACAATTTCTACTACATTTCATTATTCATTTTATTTCATGTATAATATTTCTGTAATTTTTCTTACATCTAATTTTTTAAACGTAATAGAATCTTCCAAAACCAGATCAATATAAATTATTAATACAATTTTATTCTACTAACCAAACTAATGTATTAGTTAGTTAATAAAATTGTATTTAAAAAAGACATTGAAGTGATATTTATATTTCAAGAGAAGTTTTATGAGTTCTGACAAATAAAATGAAACACAAGTATACATCGAATATTTTAATAGGACATTAAAAATTGACGTTTACATTTGTTCCAGCAATTAAACCAGCCCACATTTGAGTCCTCTACCTTCAGAGATTCATATTCCAGCAGTCCAATACATTGAAGCAACACATTGAAAAGCAAGCCAGGGACACAGTCAGGAAATGTTATTATTATGTATGTAAAAGATTTGGTAAAACACTGCAAATTGCCTTGTAAAGAGCACATCAAGTTATAAGATATCATCATAAACAACCATGAATTCAACTCACTACAAAAAAATTACAGCTTTGACAATCACCAGCTTACTAATTTGCCAATTGTCTCTTGATAATCAAATAGTAAGAGCATGAAAAAGTTTTTTATTACAAATAAATGAATGGAATTTCTTATAAAGTTAGAAAAAAATTAAGAAATAGTTTTAGGAAATGCTGAGAGTTAATAGCAATGAATATTATTAATTAATAGTAACAGTAATGAATAATTAATAGTAATTAAGGATTAAAAACTGCAAAAACATAAAAATATCTTTAATTAGTTATATCGAAAATAGTGTAATGAAAATATTAAAAATATCAAAAACGATACCGTGTACAGGTTGACAATTGATAATTAAAAAGAAAAACCAATTATTTAACCACTACCATTTAAATTGTCAAACTGAAAAAAAAACACCTTAACAATGCATTATATTGTATTGTTACTTTTAAGTTTAATGTAATGTATCTCAGAATGTTAAGAAAAATTAATAATAAATGTTAATAAACAATAATGTTATAGAAATAAATGTTAAAATATGATATAATAAATAAATAATATTAAAATAAATAATAATGTTAATAGAAAGTAAATAAAATAATTACTTTTATAATATAATATAAATTGTTAAGAATTTTTCATTATTTTTTAAAAATTGTGTGAGAAAATGGTTAACATGAATGTTTTGGTTTAATACCTTCTTTAACATACACTCTGAATATTGAGACATTGAAATATTTTAAAAAATTAACGAATATCATTCTCAATAATTAAATTACAACAGTTAAAATACATATTATCCGGTAATTAATGAAGTGTTAATCTCAATAATTAAATTAAAAACAATTGAATTACACATTATCCTGTAATTGATGGTGTGTTTTATGTCTTGTATCAATTAGGATAGCGTTCTTTAAAATCTTATAAGCAAGAATTTAGTAACAAAAATAAAAAAAAAATCGTACAGAACAAAAGAACATGAAAAATAATAATATTTGGCCCCAAATATGGTATTGAAAGATGCACTGAATAGAAAATAGGAAAACTGGCCGGTGGTTCTCAAAAAATAAGATGGTCGTCTTTCAATGAGTGGAGGTAGATGAACCAAAGATGGCGGACAACAAGCATATAAAAAAATGAGCTATTCTAAACCAATTATAAGCATTGAAATGAGCATAAAAAAACATTATTTCGAAACTAATAAAATAGCTTCATTGAACAGACTTGACAGTACTAAAATGCATTTTCTCGTAATACACAAATTAATAGCATGCAGCAGCTGCACATGTGTAACTGAAATGTTACACGTGTAATTCACTAATGTACAAATAAAGTTTATTTACAGTAGATGGAACGTTTATACATTAAAAGGAATTTATTTACAGGGAATATAATTTACAATGTAATAATTTTCTAAAATCTACAATAAAAGAAATGAATTTTAAGGAATCGCGTTTATCGAAATCGTGTTGACATCACTTTTTGAATGAGACCCTTCTTTTGGAAAGAAAATTAAAGATAATACCAGATTTCTTTTTCAGAATTTAATATGTAAAGGGGAAATATAGTTAATGTGATAATCGTAGTAAGTAATTTGAAGTATTTTGGATAATTTGGTATATCTAACATTGCATTAGTAATTTGAAAAAAAAAAAAAAAATCTCAAAAGCGAAGTTTCCGGTTACATAGAGTTTCAATAAATAAATGCATGAAGTATTTGCAGATAAAAGTTATTGTTTGTATATTAGTGTATAATTATAATCGAATACATATGTTAATAAATTACAAGAAATTAAAATAAAATTTTAATATTTATTTTTCCAATTACTTTATTATTAAACACAAATTTTTTTTATTCATTTATTGTTATACTATAAAGATTTTTCAATAACAGAAGCTTTTTTTTTTGAAGAGGGAAATAATTTTGTTTTCTCTTGTTAAAAAGGGGATCGCAAAAACTGAAACATCTGAGAACCACTGGTTTAACCCAACTGACAACTTAGTACACTAAGCGATTCCATCTAACACTACATGATCAGATAAGAAATCTCCAGATGACTGTCTCTTTCCCACCAGCTGAGTTTCTTCCCCCTCATCAGACCACAAACTCGGATTGACCATCTTGACCACGAGGTTCTGCTTCTGCTCTTCCACCTTGGGTGCCTTGGGGGTTGACTGCGGGGGTGGGGAGGAGGCTCCCTGGCCACCCTGTTCGCGTAGCTGTCCGGCTGATGAACTCGTCGTAGAGTCGCACGAGGCGGTTGTCGTGTAGCGTTCTATCCGCAGGTACTTGGTGAGCACGGCGATGAGAGCCATCACGTAGAGCACCAGCACCACCACCACGTAGAAGAGGGCGCTGGCCTCTGTTGGCGTGCATCTCGAGGATGGCCTCGTGTCCGGGGTCGAGGATGGGCAGCTCCGGGTTCCTCTCCAGGAAGGTGGCGTTAGTGTCCTTCAAGGTCATGGGGATGGAAGGGGAGTGGATGAAGTACACAGCGGTGTCCGTCACGGCCATTGCTTTGATAATTAATAAATATACAACAATATTTTTATCAGAAAAGTGAGATCTCAGGGAAGCAGAAGAAGACTATGTGAACCTGCAAATTCTGAAAAAAGGTGAAAAAAAAAAAAAAAAAAAAAGAAAGATGATTGTGAACATCCTACAAAAAAAAATAAAGAACTCTTCTTAAAGAGGCTATTTTTCCATTAAATACTGATTAGCTGCGGAAAAGTTGTTGCTCTGAGAGATTACGACTTTGATATTTAACAAATATACAATTGTGAGGTTTGATTGTGCTGTTTAAAGATAAGTCAAAGCATCATACAAAAATAGAGAACTCTTCTTTTAAAGCGACTATTTTTCCGTTTATTACTAATAACTGCAGAGAGATTACGATTTTGATAATTAACAAATATACACTATGCTTTTAACATAAAAAATTAATTATAAAATAAATATTTTGTTTTCGAAGCCTTTATCTATGTATATTAATTACGGTTGTTTTCAAACACTGCGAATTCAATCTCCTACATATCTTCTATATTAGAACAGCGGATATGTAGGCGATACGAAGTTATCGAGGATGTACCATAAGGAATCTGCTGAAATGCACTCACGTTTTGGCATCATCATTTTGAATCAATACCCCATTTATGGTAGGTTGAGAAAGTCAAATAAAGAGAAAACACATTTATCATAATATATAAATATGTTTTTGTTGTTCCCATATGCCGATTTGTCTGTAACTATACAATTAGAGCTCTAATGTAATAAGTGTAGCAAATTAAACGTTACCCAGGAAAAGCCCCTAAACGCTTTCTAAGACACACATTTTGCGTTATAGAAAAAAAAAAAAATATCTAAAGGCAACATTCGAGGATTCTTGCTCTTATCATGTTGTCCGACACACGAAGAAAACACATTTCTCATAAAGGATAAATATTCCTTAGTTGTTCGTATATGATAGTTTATCTGCCATTAAATTAATTAAACTTTTTAAAGATTAAGTGTAGCAGATTCAACGTTACCTAGGAAGGCACCACTAGAGGCTTTCTGAAGCGATACTCACGTTGCATTATGCAAACTAAGAAAACATCTGTAGGGTAATGTCCGATAATTCTCACTTTCTTATATTGAACGAAGAATGAAGTAAACACATATCACATATTTGTCGATTTGTGTGCCTCTAGATAATTAAAGTTGTATTGGAAAGTATAGCAGATTCAACGGTATTCAGGAAGTACCACTAGAGGCTTTCTAAAAACACACTGACAATGCGTTATAGAAATTACAAAAACATCTCTAAGTAAGCATCTTTATATATCTATATATCTCATCTCTTCTTATATTGTATGACGAATGTACTTTTCTATGGGTTTATTTAACGTGTCTATCCTCTGCATAGACAAAAAACATTTGTATTTTGGTGTCATGTTGGGTTTCTAACCAAATTTTCTTAATTTGGTAGATCCTATCAAAAAATAACTCCGATCCTATATCACTGCATAAATTGTTGAAATTAAAAAATAATAATAAATACCGTTACATGAAACGTAAGTGTCACGTAAAGGTAGTTTCTCTTTTAATTATATTTATTCAAAAATAGAATTTATACCAATAACAGGAAAAAAAATGCATAAAATAAATTAATTTTTTATAATTTATCAGCCATCTTAAAAACTGCACTTTTATAAAAATCAATTTTTGTTGTCCAACCCAGACGTAAACTTTAAGATGTTTTCTTTAAATTAAATGTTTGGAAAAACTTTCATCCATTTTCAAATTTTTATTGGAATCCTTCCTGTTTAGCTTTTAGTTCATTATTTTTTTCCCGCAATGTTCGCAAATCTGTTTAAAATATTTTCAGTCGGAAATTCTTTAAATAATTTTTGTCTGAATTCTATTATTTAAATCAAACTGTTTTTACAGCTTCAATTATTTAAATATTTTGTATAGTTTTCTGTTAATAATTATTCTTTAAATATCTCTCCGTTCAACCAGAAATTGGTCTTTCTTTACTTATAAAATAATTAATTTATTCCTTTTTAATTTATTAATTTATTTCTTTCGATACATGGATTCCATAAAATAGAGTATTTATATATTTGAATAAATCAGGCGTTTAATTACTTGCAGTAATGTAGTTTTTATCGCGATTAAAATAAAAAATATATTATTTTTCTTTTCAAAATAAAGAATTGAAGACAGAAAAAATGCATTTTTAATCAGTGATTTGAAAAGAATGTTTTTTTGTGGAATTAAAATTTATTATTCATTTAAAAGAGGCAATAATTCACATATAATCTATAAAGTCACACAAAAGACTGTGTAAGTTGTAGTAAAATAAAATATTAGTATTGTATAAATGATATATTATGAAATGACAAAATAATTCATTTACTTTACGTATCCTATGCAGATAATAGTTTATGTCAAAAAATCAAATGTACTTTTAAACAGAATTTTTGGAGTTCAATCCAAATTTTGCTGGTGTAGCTTGGGTGTTGTTAAAAAAATTCCTTCGAAATGTGACCTATGTAAAGTTAAATCTGCTAAAAATCTTCCATTATGGCAGGGTGACATTTGCGAAAACAACAATTTACAATAATACATTTTATATAAAATTTCCATAATATGCACAACAGAAATTTCTACAATCACTTATATTAAATTGATTATTGTAACCGTTCTTTCCCTGTGCATTTACAAGAACACCGCTTGTGGCGTTCAGGAGAAATAGCCAGTAGGCCTTGAGACTCATACTCGAGAGGAAGTACAGCGTAACTTGCTCTCCCTCTGAGAAACGTTTAGTTTATAGTCTTTTCATCCCTAAAAGAAACATATTTAATGCAACCCAGCCTAATAGTTGGCCTACAGACTCTCACCCTGGGAGGAGGTATCTTTCTGCATACCCTGCGATTACTTGAATATCGGGTTTTTGTCTCAGAAGAGGAATCCTTCCATGATTCAATAATTATATGTCTTTAAATGTGTTACATATTGTACTTTTCTAATTGTAGGGTATGGTGTTTGTGATGGTCTAAATAAAGCTGTGAGTTCTCCAACCTGTGCCTCAAATATCTCAATCCAAACCATACCCAGTTAAAATCCAGTTGCCGAACTTGACCACTGCATTATTTAAATAATTGGAAAACAAAATTATTACATTTTCTTACTTGATTTCATTGAGTCAAGTACCAGAAATGTCTTAATCTGAATCCCATATAAAATTAACACATCACTAAATTTATTGCGAATATTTTATGTTATTTAAATCATGTTTATAATTTATAATCAATGTACACAATTTTGAAGTACGTAGTTGGGGCAAAATGATTTTTTTCACCCTACTTAAAAATCCGTTAAAGTAAAATTTTATTAAAAAAAAACGAGCACATTTTACGAACTAGAATGGTATTATTACTATTTACAAAGTAAGAATATAATTATAGTGTCAACGAACATATAAATTTTGAAAATAAAATATTTAATGGTCTTATGACATCATAATAAATAAAGTTATATCCTCACAATAATATATTTAATCTGATTAAAATGTAAATGCATAATAGTATATGCTTTCTAATCAGATTTTCTTTTAACGTTATTAACATATAAACCCTTGTTTTGTATGGTTATTGCATACAATTTATTTAACATACAACTAATTTAAATTCCTTCTAATTTTTCTTGAGAGTTTTAATATTTAATAGATTGCAATGTATATTCTCAATAAAAATATAAAAAATATTTCTAGACGAGTAAAAGCAATAGCTAATGCAATGAAATATTATAATACGATATAAAATTTTCATTTGGAAGGAAAGGAAATAATTAAAAGTATATGAAGCTGTATTTGTCTGAAACTAATTACAATGAAAATGACTCTCTTTAATATTCTAGACGTCTACTAGCACAAAATGAAATAAATACAAAAATGTAATAAACACAAAAACAAAGTTAACGGAAAGCATAGAGATTTACAATTATTTCATTATCATTTCAGCGTACATTCTTAGTAAATAATTAGAATAAATAGAATTTCGAATAAATTTTTATATTTTATTCTATTGCTATTTAAATTTTTTGTTCTATATAAGTGTTAATAAGTCTACTAACAGCCACATAATTGAAAGAAATATAAACGACTTGTTAAGCAAAAAAAAAAAAGTTTTCAAATAATAGATTGAAATTGAATGCAATTGTTTAAAATAATCTTCATGCAAAGTTTCATTAATAAAAGCAACAGATTTCTCATTAGAATGAATTTTATGCTTCATGAATTTTAATTTTCACTTATGCGAAAAAATGATTATTTTAATGAACAATTCATGGCTGGAAATTATATTGCTGTAAATTTAAATTTTTATTTTCTGATTTAGAGTGAAATTAATAGACTGTAATATTTTATCGGTGATAGTTTTCAATTTTAAATGCTAATTACTAATAAAAAAAGAAACATCAATTTTTATTTGTCATATTAATATAATAATAATTTCTATTTATTAGCCGAATTTTTTTTATGTATGCAGTTTTATTTAAAGATTTAAAACACACGTAAAATTTTTATCTGTGACAATGTTTCTGAAATTTAAATATTACCCCTTCGATAGAATGACGTATTTCTTACCGATAAAATTAAAAAAATTTAAGTGAGCACAATTAAGAAAAAAATGATGTGGAATAAAATGTTTTTCATCCCAAATAATAATAATTATCATCATCATAATTATTCAGATTTACTCAGGCCAGTAACATATGAAAGGCTTAAAATCTAAGAATATTGTAAACTCTATTTTCTGAAACATTTTAACTGAATTCCAGTTTCGAAAATTCTAATTATGAAAATTATAATTTTTATAAAAAAAAATTTTAAATGAATGATAATTATGAAAATTCTAACTTTTTATGGACAATATTAATTGAATTATAATTATAAAAATTTCAATTGAATTTAAATTAAGAAAATTCTTATTGAATTCTAATTATGTAAATTCGAACCTTTTTATGGACAATACAAATTGAATTCTATTTATAAAATTTTAATTTACTAAATATGAAAATTCTTATTGAATTCTAATTATAACAATTTTAATTGGATTCTACTTATGCGCATTCTTATTGAATTCTAATTATAACATTTTAAATTGGATATGAACATTCTCATTGAATTCTAATTATAACAATTTTATTAGGATTCTAATTGTTAACATTCTCATTGAATTCTAAATATAAAACAATTTTAATTTTTAATTTAGAGCATTCTTATTGAGATTCTAATTATAACATTTTAAATTGGATATGAACATTCTCATTAATAATTATAACAATTTTAATAGGATTCTAATTGTTAACATTCTTATTGAATTCTAAAATATAACAATTTTAATTGGATTAAGTATGAGCATTCTTGTGTTCTAATTATAACAATTTTAATTGGGATTCTAATAATAACAATTTAACTAGATTCTAATTATAACAATTTTAACTAGATTCTAATTATAACAACTCTCTATTGAAAACTCTTATTGAATTCTAATTATGTAAATGCCCTTTTGGAAAATTTTAATTGAATTCTAATTAATTAAATTATGTCCTTATGGAAAATTCTAATTGAATTATAATTATGAAAATTCTTATTGAATTCTAATTGTGAAAATTCTAATTTTAATTTCTAATTCCTTTCGAAAATCATATACATTTATAATTTATTAGTAATTTATTTAAACTTATATATACTTCTTTTTAACATAATGAATATAAGTAATGAATTTGGGGGATATATCTAGACACATATAACGGTATTTCATTTTATTGCATTTACTTATCCGAACACTCATCTTAATCAAACCACCGAGAAATAATCCAGACACTTGAAGCCACGGCAATTACATCCGCCCTAATTGAAGCGGCAACGACAACTCCATCATTTCCATCCTCGTCCGCCCATAAGCGAATTCCGATGCTCTTCCTTTCCCACTTACAATCAGATCAATAAGCGGTTTTTTTTTCTCCAACCTGCTTTTCCTCGGGAATCTGATGGAACAAACTCGAACCCTTTTTTTTTGTTCGAAGAGGCCTTTCATCAGAAATTCGGCACCATGTGCGGCCAGATTCGAAAAGTGGCGGATCTGTGCCATCCTTCTTTTCTTTCTTCTTCTTCACGTGGCATGAACAAGAGGAAATTGATTCAGGAAGGGGGATGTCCGCATTATGATGGATGCGGCCTTTTTTTCGTCTGCACACAAAGGGATGGGTTTCGAACGGGGATTTCTGGGGGTGTTCCATCACTGTTCCATCAACAATGTTGTTCTGACAAAGGCTTGGCCGGTTAACACTTCCTCGGCCAAGTCAGAGGTACAGAAGGTAAACATTTAGGGTAATAAAACTCGTTGCATAAGTTACGGAGCATTTTTTGTTATATGTTTTATAGATGCGTCAGTTGATGGAAAATTTACACAAAAACTAAATACAATTAATTTATATAATAATGTTTGGTCATTATTATTCCGAATTACTTAGATCAGATCAGTAAGATTAGAGATTTAAAATCTAAGAATATTGTAAACGCCTATTTCTTCAAAATTATTATTGAATTACTGTTTCGAAAATTCTAATTGACTTCTGATTATGAAGATTTTAACTTTTTATGGAAAATTCTAATTGAATTATATATGAAAATTCGAATTGAATTCCAATTATGAAAATTCGTATTGAATTCTAATTATGAAAAAGTTTAATTTTCTAACTATAAAAATTTTAATTGTATTATAATTACTATTGAATTATAATTGTATTATAGTACTATTGAATTATAATTGCATTATAATTACTATTGAATTATAATTGTATTATAATTACTATTTGAAAATTCTTATTGAATTTAATTGTATTATAGTTAATTAATTGTTATTATTAATTGTTCTTATTGAATTCTAATGACATAAATTCCATGTTCTTATGGAAAATTCTAGTTGAATTCTAATTATAAGCATTGTTAATCAATTCTAATTATGAAAATCTCATTGAATTCTAATTGTAGAAATTCTAATTTTAATTTCTAATTCCTTTCGAAAATCATATACATTTATAATTGATAAATATTTTACTTAAACTTATATATATTTACTTATATTTCTTTAACATCTCAAAAATATGTTTATATATATATGTATATTTATATGTCAGGATATATCCCACAAATTTATTTTTTTTGCATTTACTTATCCTTAACACTAATCTTAATCGAACCACTCAGAAATAATCCCGACATTTGGAGCCACGGCAATTACATCCGCCCTAATTGAAGCAGAAACGACAACTCCATCATTTCCATCTCTTCTGTCCATAAGCGAATTCCGATGCTTTTCTCTTCCCACTTACAATCAGATCAATAAGCAATTTTTTTCCCACCCTGCTTTTTTCCTCAGGATCTCATGGAACAAATTCGAACCTTTTTTTATTCCGAGAGGCCTTTCGTCAGAAATTCAGCACCATATGCGGCCAGATTCGAAAAGTGGCGCATCTGTGCCATCCTCATTCTTACTTCTTCTTCTTCCTTCTGCCCACGTGGCATGAACAAGAGGAAATTGATTCAGGAAGGGGGATGTCCGCATTATGATGGATGCGGCCTTTTTTCGTCTGCACACAAAGGGATGGGTTACGAATGGGGGATTTCAGGGGGTGTTCCATCACTGTTCCATCAACAATGTTGTCTGACAAAGGCTTGGCCGGTTAACACTTCCTTTGGCGAAGTCACGGTTACAGAAGGTAAACGTTTAGGGTAATAAAACTCGTCGTATAAGTTACTGAGCATTTTTTATTACAAAGAATTTGTGTGATAGATGAGCCAGTGGATAGAAAAAGTTGTGCAAAAAAAACACAATAAACCTTTTACTTCATTTTTAAAATATCAAAATATAATAGCAAGGAAGATAATTGTATATTTATGTTTGTTGTAGTTGTTTTTAAAAAAAATGTGCTATAAATGAAGTTGGAGTTTATTATTTTTGATTGGTTTTGTTTTGTGTCGCTCTACGTTCATTTTTTGCACAGATTGGGACAATTAGACCGCGGCCTTCTATTAATGTTGATTTCGAACCACTAACAAACATCTATACCACCGTGAGGATTCGCATTTGATGACTGTGATAAAACTCGTTGTTTAAGTTACTGAGCACTTTTTTTACAAAGAATATGTTTTATAGATGCGTCAGTTGATGGCAAATGTCACACAACAAAACCAAACACAAGTAATTTTATTATCATGCTAGTTCATTTTAAACGATCAAAATATAATAGCGAGGAGGTAGTAGTACAGTTATGTTTTGTAAAGTTGTTTTTAAAAAATGTACTATAAATCATGTTGGAGTTTATTAGTTTTGTTGTAATTACTGCAAATTGGTTTGCATTGAAAATCGGATTGCATTGTTAGAATTTTGAAGATTGTTTTACATTGAAAATCGGATTGTATTGTTGAATTTTTGTAGATTGCTTAGAATTGAAAATCGGATTGTATTGTTAGAATTTTGTAGATTGCTTAGAATTGAAAATCGGATTGTATTGTTAGAATTTTGTAGATTGCTTAGAATTGAAAATCGGATTGTATTGTTAGAATTTTGTAGATTGTTTAGAATTGAAAATCGATTTTATATTTTTAAAATTTTGTAGATTGCTTAGAATTGAAAATCGGGGATTGTATTGTTAGAATTTGTAGATTGCTTAGAATTGAAAATCGGATTCTATTGTTAGAATTTTGTAGATTGCTTTGCATTGAAAATCGGATTGTATTGTTAGAATTTTGTAGATTGCTTAGAATTGAAAATCGGATTGTATTGTTTGAATTTTGTAGATGTTCTCTCTACATAAATGGGACAAATTTATCCAAGAAAACTTATTTGGTAAAATTACTTCTCTCGTTCCTTTTTCATTTCCGCTTTTCAATAGGGTATATTAGACATCAATTTAATAGGTACCAACAGGACTTATTGCAGTTACCCATAATACAATACTGACTTTTACTTTTGCCATTAAAGGACAGTATTCATAAAATATTTGACAAAACTAGAGAAATGATAGTAACTATTGAGCAAATAATATTTATTAGGGCATTTATGGTAGAATTTTACTTTGAATGTTAGATATCCAAGTTGAACTTTCAGCATCAGTAAAAAGAAAGAGAAATAACAAAATCGCAAGTCACATTTATTTAGATCAAAGAAAGATTTAAATTCGAGGTTCAAAAATATCTCTCAATGATGCACACCAAAAAGAATTTGAAGAATTCACACTAGCGAATATAATATTGATTCACCCTCTAACAAAAAATCCTAGTATCATTATCCCATCCATTGCAACAGCAATTATAGCTATTTGAATCTTCAACAACCTCGTGCAATTTACGATTTCATTTCTCACAATAATAAAAGGAAGCATTAAGAGAAGTGTCTCTTTTAAAGATCAACCTTTGCTTTGATTGGATTTCTGCGGAATCCTGACAAGTCAATCAGCTGCAACTTTAACTGCTTCATTTTTTCCCTTCTTCAATGATATTCATTTGTGCAAATTGGAATTCTCTTTCCTTTTATTGTTGTTGAAAGTTTAACATTGGCATTTAATTAAATGCTTTCTAGCAGTCAAATAAAAAAGAAGAAAAACGTTACTGTCAGATAATTCTTTACTAGACATTCACATACGATAAATTATTTACTTGGAGGTTCAAGAAACATACCAGTTTTCTGACAAAGGCATGGCGTTTGAAGCGACGACTTGTTCTTGTTGAATGTGTTTGGAAGTCACCAGATTTTCTGTAGAGTGAAATTAAATCTTGGATTCAAGAGTCAATATTATTCATTTTGATAAGTAATATCTTCTTTTTATTCTTAAAAACAGTAGTGGGGAGCTAACAATATGTATAATGACAATAAAATGTGGAAAATTCGAGATTTCATACTGGGATGTTTGGCACTTTCATATTGTGAAAATAAATACCTATTTATTTGACTCAGTAATGAACGGTCAGTGAGGATTAAATCTCGTCTTAATATCCTCATTTGAGGATTAAATGAGTACGTCTACCTTTGTCCTTTTTTTTGAGAATTAAATGAGTCAATTAATTAAATTTAAATAAATTAAAAATTAATTAAATTGAAACCTATTCTAAAATAGAGAAAAAAATGTAGAAAAACTAAAAATAACTAAGAATGGTATTTCTTTAATTATTCTTTATAGCGGTATTTACAGTATTTTTACATAACACTCTGGGATTTCACACAATATTTTCCATAAATCTTACCTTCTAATATTTTGTGATAATATTATATTTCATATATGTTTAGGACACATCATATTTATTTATCTGTTTATTTATTCTTCTATATCAGCGACAATCTCAACATAACGCTGACGATCCACATAACATTTCCAAGTGTTCTACAAATTATTCTTGTTTAAAGTTTGTAATAATACTATATATTTTCAAGAATCTATTGTAGCCTACATATTTTCAAATAAGAAACCTTTTGAGAAGAAAGAAGTCATTGAAGATTAGAACACCGATAAAGTTTATTTGAATTTAAAATCAGAGATAATAGGATAGATTCTAGATATTGGATGTTGTTTTCCCATTCAAAATTATATATGATTTTGTTCATCATTTTATCATCCAAGCATAATCTTTTAATATAATGCTTTGTATATGTATCAACGTATGTGGATGTCATGTCTTGCGATATCTGTTTCAAACTGTTATTCTCTTATTTTGGAGCCTTTTGATCCGGCGTTGTTTACACTCAAAGAGATGCAAACTCGTTTCCGTCGCAAGTGCTTTATTCGAAGAGCTATTTTAAACTTCCCAGAAGCAACTCGTCAGCCGCTCTTTTTTTCTATGGAGCATCAGTAAGTGGGAGTTTGGATTCACTGTGCTCGCTGAGTTGGAAAATGACATAAAATTGGAAAAGCTGTTGGATTTCCTTACGAGAGTGAGACGTCATTTTAAAAATAAGTTTACGTAAAAGCGAAAATTAGTTTTTCTCTTTCTTCTTACTGATAAAATTATTAGAATGATATGTAGACTATATGTGATTTATGTGAGTTGCTGCAATACTTTTTTATTATTATATTATGATTGATATGGTGTAGAATATCTTAATTACACTTACATCTTTTATTGTTTTACACTTACATGTTGACTTCAAAGGTATTAGAAACTGTTTAGAAACTTTTTTTTTCTTATTTTGCAAACAATTCATAATACACATTTCACGTGTACCTGATGTTTTTAAATATAAATTTCATAAGGTCTACAGACACGCAATGCTTTAAAAAATTATAATTCTCAGGTGAGACTTAAACATTTTTCAAATGCAGCAGGCAATACAGAGACTTCATCTTTATGACATTATCAAGGGCTGCAACGCTGTCACTCATTTAGCACTACGAAGGGGGCAACGTGTAGCTTGATAATAGGCTACGGACGCGAGTCACACTACCCCCACAACTCTCTGCGATCGTATTAAACCGGGACCTACGGTTCAAAGAGGATTATGAACCACTACAAGCATCTATGGCACCGCCGGGACTCGAATATGAAGCCTGAGGTACTGAACTGCAGTCACTCGGCCATCAAGCTCCTATTATTAAATAGTTAATTATTATTAAAATTATTAATGAATTAATACTAATATTAATTCATTAACACTAAAAATTAATTAATTCATCAATGGCGTTTATTAATCAGATTTATTAGTTAATTTTAAAAGCATAGCTCCTAAAAATAATAATTTCAATCTTTGAGAATCTCCAATGAGAAAAACTGTTCATTTTCTTGAAATGTAATTGACACACATTCAAACTCACACAAAAATCAAATTCCCCAGTGGGATTTCTTCCAAACTGATAAGAGGTGCGATATTTTAACTTGGAATGCTCAAATAATGACAGATATCTCACAAAATGAATTCAGTCCAAAAACAGGAGACAGAATATTTTAATGCTTTAAAACGCTGTTTATCGCATGAAAAGAGAAAATCTTTTCCCATTCACTTAATTAAATTTCCGTGTTATGTTTTCATCCCAGATGACGGAGCGTTTCCATATCTTTGTTCACAGGTGATTAGCGCAAATGGATTTGGGTGAAGCGATTCTCTAATGTCATTATCATTTTGATGATTGTTTTCGAATCCATGGATTCTCTCTCTTTCTGTGGAGCGCTGTAAAGAACCTCGTTTTATTCTCATTAAACTGTTAAAGCAAGAAATGAAACTATTTTATGATTGTTATGAACAGAAAAAAATGCATATTGCGTAATTTAACTGGTTAATTGTTGTAAGGAATTCCTGAACATTTCTTTATTGATATTAAAATAATTAAAATGAAAAATAATTACTCAAAGTTATAAAAAAAATCTCTTGTCATTTACAAATAATGTCATTTCTTTTTAAACTGTGTTAGGGTGATAAAATATTAAATTATTCGTTTCGATCCATAAATTTCATTTAATTATCTGAAGGAAAACAATTATTTATTCGGTCATTAGTATGATAATTGTATAAAAAGAATTGAATGTAATTTATTTAAAAAAAATGCTTGTAGTAACCTGACTCGTGGCTCAGTGACAACATGCTAAAATGTTAATATAATTAAAATGAGGAAATGAAATTATATGAAGTAATTATTAGAAATTATGTGAAATTATAGGAAATTATTGGGAAAATATAATTAAAAGGAGATTAAGGAAAGGATATTATATTGATTGAAATCTATGTACTATTTGAATATAGTATTTTTAGATAGATTATTTTCTTAAACGCTTTAAATTACTTTAATGAGAAAATTTGCATATTGCATTTATCAACTGTAAGATAAATAATAAAAATCAATTGTTAGATAAAAAATAAATATAGATGAATTAAAAATACACGTAAGAATTAAATAGACAACTCTAATGCAAATAAAAAACATATATTTTTGTAAATATCATTAAAAAAAAAACAATTAATTCATGCTAAAATAGGATTTAAGTCTAAAAATAAAAAAAACATCAAAAAGTTTCAAAGATAAATGTATTTCGTTTTAACTTTCTCGTTATGTTGCTTCCTAAAGCGTCCACATTTAAAACATCTTTTCCGTAAAATAAATTTTAAATAGATCCCTCGAGATATACTTCCCTATATTTCTTATCTCTTTCGTATACATACATATGTAGATGTCTTGTGATACATCTCATTTTTGAAGATGGTATAAATCTCATTTGCCAAACTAATGAGGTTTCCTTGAAACTCGTCTTAGGATAAAAAAAAAAAAAAAAAAATACTTAATTCGTTTTCTAAAAACAAAAAGTTAGCCAAGAATAAATATGTATCAAAACATAAATATTCTCATTAAAAGATGTTTGGAAGGAGGCGTAAGAGCTGTTTCATGAAGTTTTCAAAGTTGCGATTAAGGAAGTATTTTAAAAAATTTAAGTTGATTGATTTTCTTGATGTTCAAATTATTATGACAATGGCTGAGTGTCAAAATATGATTAAACTGATACATTAATAAGATTAAAAATTATTACGTGCCTACTCGTGGATCAGTGCCAACGTGTGCCACTGGTGAGCATTAGGCGAAGGTTTAATCTACTGGCTTCATTGTTATAGGCACTGTTCACAAAACGTAGACCCAATCGTGTTTTTGATGTTCAGCATCCTGATGAGTTATCTGATGGGAGTATTCTGGGTTTTCACCCATACGATACGCTCATGGACTTGGTCTAGATGTTGCTGTCGACCAAAGTGGGATAAGAAACAACAAAATTATTATTATACATGGGTTAATCTAAAGTGGAAATTTCAAAGTGATAGTATGATTTACCTTTGTAGTTCTGTACATTTTATATCAACGGTAACATAAAGAAATTGAATCGTAAGATTTCTTATTTAAAAAAATGTTGAAACAATGGCTTTTAATGAGAACAATTAAAATTGCTTTTAGAAATCTGAATTCAAAAATATTTTAATTTGTTATTTTATAATAATATAATATGAGTTTTGGTTTAATTTAAATATTTAATTCACTTTACCAGAAGTGATAAGACAGTTTAAAGATGAAAAAATAGTTGTAAGATTTTTTCAATAGATTGATTCATAAATTTCTCTGTGGACTTTATACCTTAATAAACGAATACATGTGAAAGAAATGATTAATTTGAGTTAAACAATGTAACTACTCAACATAAATTCTAAATTAAAAATAAAAGTTTGATAAATATTTTCTTAGAATATTAAAATTAGACATCCATTAAACTTAGAACAAAAAAGGTTCAATTCCATTAAATTTATTATTACTTATAAAATAATGAGTATTATTTTCTAAATTGGTGTTGGCCTTTCTTTGGTCAATATTTTTAGTCCTTGACCACTTTCAACATTTCTTATTGGTTAATTTTCTTCTTTTAATTTCTTTCTGGACCCATTCTTATTATTTTATTCAAATTTCCTTCACGAGCTATTTTATACATAATATTTATTTAAATTTATTTTAAGAGTTAAAAATTGTATAATTAAATAATATAAAATTGTTGTAAAAAGTTCGTCTGATAAAAGCAAAACAATTTTTATTTCAAGGTGTAAATGAGATTTTTCAATAAAAGAAAATGGTCAGGAATTATTTAATTTTCCTAATTTTAAGATTGCTGTGAATTGCTCATACATTAAATTCTAAATTTTATGGGAGACTTGTACATCGGCACAGCCTATTATTTACTCTATTAATTTTTTAAAAATTTTCACCAGTGGTAAAAAAAAAATTTGTAAGTAATTTTACTACTCATATATATAAAAATCTAAAAAAGGAAAATACTTTAATTGATATTGTAAAGAAATTTTTAAGCATTTATTAAAAATAATAAATTTAATTAAATGTAAAGTTAAAATTTTGAACTTCATTATACTACAACATAATTCAACAGTGAGATTTCAGAGATAAAAATTTATAAAATATAAAATGTTTTACTGACTTTCTGAGGTTTCACATGTCTAGACACAGGCATAATTTTTCCAAGTAATAACACAAAAAGATAGATTATCTGCCCAGAGTCATGTTTTCTACCGGCTTTAAAAATGAAATTTCTAAAATTGCACGCAGCCCAGACAACAGTGTCAACATTTATTTTCGAAATTCGTCTGGATTTATGAGAAAATGAAGTACGTGAGATTGCTTTCTTACAAAGCGGTGAAACGTGTTGGAAAATGTACAATGAAATTCGTCATCCATGAATAGTTTCGCACCTTCAAGCAAAAAGTTATTCTTTTAAGTTTAAGAATAAACATAAATATTCAGGAGGAAGTTAAAAAGGATTGATTCAAAAATGTGATAAAGCACAAAATAAGTTTTAATCGATTTTCGTACTCTCGCGATTTCTCGTTGAATGACGTGGGTAATTTTAATTAATTAATATTAATTAATAATACACAGTTTCTAATGAATACATTTAAAAAAAAAATTAACAGTTGAAAAAAAAAACTTTGAATTTTGGGATGTGTTTTAACTAATAATTATTTAAACATATATATTTTATCTTAAAATTTCTTTAAATTTTATTCCGCCAGGCTCGCTATTTAGTGGCAACGTGCGTTACTGCTGAGCGTTAGGGCGGATTTTCAATCCGCTGGAGGCTTTGTTGTAGGCACTGTTTGAAAAACGAGGAGACATGATGGGGCTTGGGATGTTCAGCCTCTCGCCTCGTGAGTTGGACTACCTGGTGGTAGTTCTCCGGGTTTTCTAACCACGATTCGCAAATGCGGGGTAGTTCTCCTTAAAACTTCTCCTGTAACTCACTGCATTCTTCTTCATTGTCGCTTAGCCAAGTCAAACTTCTGTCTACGGGTATTCCATCACCACAAAAGCTGCTTCCCTTTTTCCTCCTTCCATGAGACCACATTTGTTCTTGGACTGAGTCTAAATGTTGCGGTCTACCAAGTGAGATAAGAAAAAAAGAAAGTTTACCTCCTAAATTAAATGTTTCCTTTCAAAAATCTAAAATTCTTATGAGTTAAAAATAAATAAGAACATTTAAGAGAAACGCCTTTTTTTCATTAGTGCTATATATTCTTGATAAACATTTTGAATTTATTATTACATTTCCTTTTTTTTTTATCAATAAAAGACAAAAAAATTTTTATTTTAAAAGTTAAAAATTATTAAAAAGAACAACTTTAAAAACTAGTAAACCTTAACAAGGGCCTAATGGCCCAATTGACTAGCTCTCAATGCAAGCACATGTTTCGGGCTCGAGTCCCTGTGAAACCATGGATGTTTGTAGTAGTTTGAACTTTTAAACTGCAGTCCTTGTCTAATATGATTGTAGAGCGTCGGGCTGACAACCTTACTCAGTAAAAGAAAATGTCTCCCGGGGTCTCGAAATCTGTCAGCAGGCAAACGGCCTTGGTCAACCATGGGGCTGATGCGCCAATGATGATGATGATAATGAAAATTCTAATAA
>BPLR01021337.1:0-86389 GCA_021605095.1 Caerostris extrusa
AACTTTTAACCACTGAATCATTTTTAATTTATATATCAGTTGACCAAAATAAAATGAAAACTTTTAGTACATCATGATCATTAAAAATTAAATATATTTGCTTATTTAAATTAATTGGTTATTAAGACCACAATAAATATCATAATTTAAGTATAAAAATTACTTATTGCATTTGCAATATAAAAATTGAATTTTAAATACTTAAATTAAAAATGTTATATTTAAACAGATACTTAAATTATAACATTTTAGATAATTAATGTTATAATTAAAGTATCCAAATTTAAAAAAAAAAAATTTGAAAATAATGTTAAGGGAAATTTACTTAATCTCTGGAACTTACTTAATGGAACCTCTAAATGGTTGATTAAAAATCAGCCAAAATATTCTTTTTGTAATTGATTTGATTGATTAAAAATCAGTCAAATCTTAGTAATTAATTTGTCTGATTTTTTAAGCATTACTATCTATCTTCAGAAGAGGAGACTTTAGACTGCAGAATACAGACAAGTGTCTGAAGAACATACAAAAGTGTTCTTTCTGATTATAAAGAAGATGTTGGATGATTAAATTTCCTATAACTAGCAAAGTTAAGTTAGAAAAAGTTATTGTTTAAGCAAGATTTAATTATGGAAAAAAAGGCGTGCGTATTTTTTGAGTTAGTATTTGTCAGTCACCTATATTACGAATCGAAGTGTATTTAGCATCTTTATGGTGCTTCCTTTTAAAACACCGAGTTCTTCTGTTGCAGATGAACGTGAAAATTCAAAACATAAAAGAAAACTTCGTTTCTCAATATGAAATGCATCAAAAATGGTATTACTTATTTATCCTCAATCATAGTTAAACAAAAAATCATTAAGTATTATATCAGTTTCCTAATACAATATAGAACTGAACATGGATAGGAAACCAATCCTGGGGAAAAATCTATTTTCTAGATGTAATAGAAAAACTATAGAATTACTGCTGTGCTCATAAACGAAAAGAGTGTACCAGAGCAATTTCGTCATTCGTCACATGACCTGAAGGATTTTTTTTTTTTTACAGAAATTATAATTGAGATCATGAAGAAAATACTATTGAAATACATAAAATTATTTATTTTAAATATTTAAATTATTTTTTTTTTTTTGTGTTTATGTTACATATGGAAAATTAGCCGTGTATAAATAAATGTGAGACAGTCTGAGTTGCCACATAAAGCTTGCGTACTGAAATTCCAGAGAAAGGAACAAATAAAATTATTAATATTAACAAAAGTAACGAAATTAAAAAGTATGCTCAATTTGATAAATAGTTGCAGATTCTAAAAGCGAAAACTTTCACTAGTTAATCACAATGGAAATAAAATCACAAATTAAAGAAATAGATTTAGTTTTTTAAAATTTAAATCTGAATTCAGGTTTGCGAATCTTAGAAAGGAAATATAGATTCTTTTATATACATGATATAATAACTTTGACAAGTACTATTTGACTAATTAGTCAAATTGACAGTACATAACAACAACCCATCACTCAAATTTGATAGCAAATAAGCAGTGTTGTGGGTAGTTATATTACGTGCAATTTAGTGTTTTGTACTAATGAGAACAGTCTGCCACTCAAATTTGATAGTAGATATGCAGTGTTATGTATAATGAGACTAATAAGATTATTGACTGTCTGTGCGACCTTCACAGGTGAAACAATTACAAATGGAATGTGGGCTACACCATGAGTTGTTCCATCGTGATTGGTGATAGACCATGAGCTGAGAAAATATCTAAAAAGTTGTGAAGTGTGTAAAAACTTTTGCATTCACTTTGATGGTATGAATTATGATACATCAAGGATTTATTAAAATAAAAAGTATTATACAACATTTTTAAAAGACATTTTTTTGATTATTGTACTGTTCAGCATAAAAATGTAAAACACTTTTGAAATTTTGCCATCGGGAAGATGATTTTGAAGGGATAATATTGAATGGGAGCTTTTATTGCTTGATCTTCTACATCTATTTGCGATCAGCCTGAGAAATAGTAAAAGATTTATCCAAGTCTAAAATTATGTCTGCACAACAAAGTAAATTTACATATAAAAAGTAAAAAAGAAAGTTTTGCACCTTATTTTTTACACCTAAAGAAAAATTAGACATTTCGGAAAACATTTACATAATATTTGCAAAAAGTAAAAGGGGGCAAAATAAAGGTACTCTTTTTCAATATTTGTTGAAAAATAATAATTTCTGAAATTTTTTTAAAAATCATTCTTTGACAACAATGTTTGTGAACTATTGACTTAAACAGTATCGTTAATAAAATACTGTTGTAAATAAAAATTGCTAATATATATTGTTAATAAAATAAATTACTTTTTTTAGAACAATTTTCTGTTTTTCATTATATTATCATACAAAATGGAGGTAAACTAAATTGTCTTACAAATTTTTAAATGTTCAAACTTTAGAATTTTTTTAATTCCCAATTTATGAAGTAGTAAAAATTTAAGATTTAGGAAACACTTTTTTAAAATGTACAATTAATTTTATAATAGATATCGTCGTTTTGTTTATTGGTGCTGGATCTGGGTGTGGTCAGGTTACAAGAACACTCATTTAACAAAACAGACCACTTTAATTACAAGCACACGAGCCCGAGCCCAACACACTATAAAGATTAATGCTAAAAATCTGGAATCCTGGGCCCTTTGTGTTAAATACATCGCCGGAATGTCAAATCGCCAAGTAACTAATGAATGGACCAGGTAATTTTCGCAGTAAAATGATGTTACGCCAAAATCCTACACTGGGATGCCAAATCGCCAAGTAAACAAACAAAATTGCTGTCGAAGTTCGATGTCATTGTAAAACGCTGTTTCGCTAAAATTAATCACCAAACAGTGCTATTACGCCAACATTAGTAACCAAACAGCTATTACGCCAAAGTTTACTCCTTGAAAGGTTTTATCGTCAACATTTATCGCTTTATTGCCAAATTTTTTTCATTAAGTGAATTTTGTTTTTTCCTTTTACGCCAAAAAGTTAATGCTTTATTGCCAAATTTTTATCACTAAAAAATTTTATGTCTCAAATACTTTTTTTTTCCAAATGTTGTAGCTTTTACACCGAAATTTAGAAGTATTATGACAAAAAAATTATCTCTAAATTGCCAATTTATATCCTTTATCGCTAAAATTTTACCACTATCATGACAAAAATTTTAATGTTTTTTTACGCCACATATTGCAGCTCTAACGCCAAAATATATCATTATTTTGTCAAAATTTTATTCCTAAATTGTTTTTACGCCAAATTTAATCGCTTTATCGCCAAATTATTATGTGGAATTATGTTTTGCTACCTCACATGAATATATAATTCAGATAATCGCTGTTACGATAAAATTACGCCAAAATTATTCGCCAATACGCCATTTTTTAATTTTTATTATTTTTTTATTATGTCAAAAAAATATTTCATGCTGTTTACGATACCGAAATCGAATAATGAAACAAAATTATTTAAAAAAGGAAAAAAAAGAAACAAAGGAATAACTTACATTTTATTCTGATATATCTTTTGTTGGAGGCGAAAATGATCTTTTTATTGCCTCACTAAAACCTTTCCTTACATAGTCATATCAAGTAAAGGAAAAAAATAAATCTCACAAAAAAAAAAAAAAAAAAAAAAAAAAAAAAAACATCACGACTTGTCCTATCCTTATCAAATGAATGAAGAAAACAAAAAAAGAACATAAGAAAACCATAGAAAAATTTAAAACGTTCCAAAGGCCTTTTCTTCTGTAAACTAACGTTCGAAAATTAAAAAGTTACCTTTTTCCGCTCGAATTCAAATAACGGTTGCCACAAAACTTTTACTATGCCAACAGCATTAAAAAGAAATATTCGATTGGCGTTTTAGCAATGAATTAACGTTCTAAAAATAAACATAAAAATAAAAATTTTTCGCACGAATTTAAATAACGGTTGTTATAAAACATTAATTATTTCAACAGCATTAAAAAATAATTATTTAATAACCAAATATAAGTTATTAATAAATTAAAAAATAATTTTCTTGTTTGTTTCGTATTTTCATGAGCAGCATCATCATAAAAATTGCTTATTTTCTGTATCATATACTGTAAACATAAGTTATAAGAACAATCTCTGAATAATCGATAATTTCAGAATAATCAGAATATCAATTAATCAGAACAAATATTTAAAAAAATATATATTTATGTTCTTTATTTACTATAACTAAAAAATTCTGCAAATAACTATCAAAGTATAAATAAATAATCATTATATTGTTCGGGAAAAGAAGGAGTTAAGAATTCCTCTAGAGCAGGGGTCTCCAAACTACGGCCCGCGGGCCAAATCCGGCCCGCCAGTGTCATCAATCCGGCCCAAGACAGCGAATAGCATATTGTTGCTATAATAAGTTGAATGAAAAAACCCAGAATGATAATAATTCGATTTTATTTATTTGCTAGGTATAGCTTAATGGCAAGCATAATACGCAGAAAATTTAGCTTAAGCATAACATCTAACAAATAATTGAAATGCATCCCACTAACATTATAAACTAGTGAACATCCTGCGGTTACCCTCGGTAGTTATGTTGGGGTAAAGAGTATCACATATGTATGTATATCGATGTTTTGAATGTATATATCCTGAATCAAACATATGATTTTTATCCGAAAATCCCTCAGGAACGGAAAGCTAAATTAACGCGAATGAAACCGTGGGGTATCCACTTGTAAAAAAATAATAATGTGATTTATGTAATTGTAATTTTTCACTGACAATAGTGGATCAATTTTACTTGTACCAATTATTTAAAGAGATTTAAGATGCTCATCGGTTAACTTAGATCTCTATAAACATTCTTTGTGTACTTCATTTTAGAGAATGAAGCGAATTTAGCAAGCGTATGCTTGTTCAGAGCGCGTACTCGGTGGCTATTCTAGAAATTATAGATAATGGCAGAAAAATTACAACGGTTTTGGCCCGCTGTACTTACTGGAGTAAAAAGCATGGCCCGAAGGCTGAAAAGTTTGGTGACCCCTGCTCTAGAGTATTGTAACCCTAAAATTGGTGAAATATTCCGGGTTGTAAGATTGGCGACTTCTTCAGGGATACAGCATTCTAGATTTCAACCAGATTAATATACATACAACCGTATCTCCTGTAAAGACATATACTTATATTTACGTGGAAGGATTCCACTTCTAGCTCTCGGGATGAGAGATTTACATCGAGGGTCAAATGCGCAGTATGTTCTCTCAGGCGAGAGGTCCGATGCCAGCTGAACTTTTCACCTGGACGCCGCAAGGGGCACTCTTGCAGTGCTTAGAAGGAACACGGTTATAGGTGGAAACACGGTAGGTGGAACCACGGTTATAATTTTCATTTAAAATTAAAAGAATGATGATGTAATGGAAAATGATTTTTCATAGGTAAATAGCATGTGTAACGAGACTCCAATTGGATTATGGAGATTGGAATCCACATTGTGTAACGAGACTCCAATTATATCATGTACACTGCGTAAAAAAAATAGAAGGACAGTGTTTTTTTTTGCCAATTAATATTTCTTATTTTCTCTAACTACCAGATATTTATGCAGATTTAGTTTAATGACCCCTGTTTTCATTTTAGGCAAAAATTAAACATCTACCACTAATATTAATAATAAAATTAGTATATATAATTTCCGATGCGTAAAAAATGTAGAAGGACACTTGCTAATATATTTAATTTAGTGAGTTGTTCTTTAGTTAAATAGGGATTTTGTACTTTGTTTTGGCCTTTTCTGTCAAAAAAATCTAATTTGTTTAAAATTACACTGTTTCTCCGTTTTCAGAAATGCCTAAAGGAATACCTTGAACGATTTTCAAAAAGGCCAAATTTTCGCATATCAAAATGATGGTAAAGGTGTAAGAGAGATTGCTGGATTGTTGCAGGTGAGCCCCAATACAGTTTCAAACTTTATCAGAAATCCTTATAAAAATGGAAAGAAAAAGATGACTGGTAGACCGAAAAAGTTAACACCACGTGATGAAAGAAAACTTGTTCGTGTGCTTAAGAAGAACAAAGGAAGTGTTTCAAAGGCAGGAAATCAAGCAGGACTTAATCATGTGACAAAGCAAACAATTTATTATATTAAAAGATCTAAAAAATTCATTTTCAAAAACGGAAACCATTCTAAGTGGACACAAGCTCACATTGATAACCGTTTAGCGTGGGCTAAGGAGCACATGTCCTGGACTACAGAATGGACTTCTGTGATATTTTCCGATGAAAAGAAATTTAACTTAGACGGTCCAGACGGATATCAGCACTACTGGCATTGTCTGGGGAATGAAGACGAATACTATTCAACACGACAAATGGGAGGAGGGAGTTTAATGGTCTGGCTGGCTGTTGGATACGGAGGAAGGACAAGTCTGGTTTTCTTAAATGGTAGGCAAAAACATACAGACTACATTCAAGTGCTGAATTCGGAGCTTCTTCGTTGTGGCTCTGACTTGGGGGTGAAGAGTGGAAGTTTCAGCAAGACGGAGCTTCCATTCACCCCGCGACTAGAGTCAAAAATTGGTTCCTAACAAATAATGTGGATGTTTTTACCATGGCCAGCCAAAAGTCCTGACCTAAATATAGTGGAAAACATTTTGGCAATGCTAGTTCGTCGAGTTTATGCTGATGGAAGGCAATTTGATTCGCTAACTCAGCTTCGAGAAGCATTGAATGACTCGTGGGACAATTTTTGTCAAACAGAAGTTCTATCTCTATACAATTCATTTCCAAACAGAATATTTGAAGTTATAAAGGCCAATGGGAAGAACATTTCTTATTAAAATCACTATTTTTTTCATTCATTATAATGCTGTCCTTCTACTTTTTTTACAAAGTTTCAAAAAAAGAGATACTATTTTTGTTGCCATTAATATTTTATGTTTGAATATCATAATTCTGATGTTAAAATTGTATTTTTAAAATATTTGTAAAATGTTTCTAATAAAAATTTTTAGTAAAAAATAAAATATTTTTCGGTTATTGTAACAAAATCAAGTGTCCTTCTACTTTTTTTTTACGTAGTGTACTTCAAAAATACCAACTAAACTCATGCATTTACGTGATACAACACATTCTAAAAAATAATGTTTTTCAAAATTTTTGTTTGTTCCTATTAATAAATTAATTCTTGTTGTTATTCAAATTAACTTTACGTTCAAATTAGCATCATAATAGAGAGATTTGCAAGCTTAATTAGTTATGAACCGATAGATAAGATATAATTTTAAAATAGTAAGAGTAAATATTATATAAAACTGAATTTACAGTTGCATATTATATATGATAAAGCAGTTGTGAAGATATAATTATGCATATTTTTAGTTTAAATCTAAATAAATATAAATGTAGGATATTTTTATTTATATGAAAAATTCCTTTTTTATAGCTTCGCAAAAGATTTTATAAACACTTAATTTCATTTTTAATGTTAGTTATAGTTATATTATTAAAATGATTTATGCTCTTTTATTATTATAAATATGCATTTTTTTATAATCTTAAAATATTTCCGTTGCACTTAATTTCAAAGCAATTTTATAAGAATATTATTTACCTTTTAAAATGAATTACTTTTCCAGAGCAACTTTCTGTCTTTCATTATGCTATCATACAAAATGGAGGTAAATCAAACTGTCTTACAAAATTTTTAAATACTCTAATTTTCGAATTTTTTAGTTTCAATTTATGAAAAAAAGTGGTAAAAATTTGATGGAGCAAACATTTTTTTTTTTTTACTTTTTTAAAAAATTTTAAAAATTTAAAAAAAAAAAAAAAAAAAAATATTATTTTTCATTTAAAATTAAAAGAATGATCATGTAATGTGTAATGATTTTTCATAGGTAAACTGATTAAAAATTTTTGAAAATGTTCGGAAACTGTTTATTTTATTGATTAAAAAAAAAACTTTTTGAAAGTTAATTCGGTTCTTCTGAAATAACTATCCATCTTTTTCTAAAAAATTCTTAGAATGATTTAAAAAAAAAAAATTCTACTATACTAAATAAATACTTTAGCTAACAATACTATACTAAATAAAACAAAAATCGTTGGATGTAACTTTTTGAAAAGAACGAATTAAATTCCTTTATAAAAATAGATGTTTGTGAAAGGGACATCGACATTTTTCTATTTGTTGAGTAGAATATAACTTCAGCTATTTTTATATGACATTTAGTGGAAACTGAAAGAGAAGTTTAATTTTAGTTTTCGTTGTTGAAGTTAATTTTTTTTTCTAGCCCAAGAACGAAAATGAAATGGTCATGGAACTTTTTTTAGACAATATATATTTAACATTAAATGTTAAAGCCCATTTTGTTCTAAAATAAATAAAAAAAAAGTTAAAGGTTCTATTAGAAACTTAAAAAGGATAACTATATCCTTAAATGCTTCTTTGAAAATGAAAAAAAGTCTACTAAAAATGATTATTGATTTTTTACAGTACAGAACCTTCTTCTTAAAAAATGTTATAATATGGTAACTTTACAGATTTTAAAAATTTAACATATATTTTCTCTCTTATTACTTTGAACCTTCAAAATGTATAGATCCAGATCTTTGTAAAATAAGTAAAGTATAACTAGATAAATATAATGTAAAATCTATTTGAGTAATAAATAGTAATAGTAAATCGGAATTATAGTTTAGTCCTTTCTCTGATGCTCGAGGTATAAATTGAGTGACTTTATTTATTCAAATAACCATTTTATTTATCATTAATGAAGATTAATATGATCCAACTTTTCTATCTTCTCCCGGTACTAACTATATTGATGTAACTCCCGTGAAAACAGGTATTTTGTGTGATGTTTCATGTTGGTACATTTGTGATACTGTATCGCATGATGATTGCTGTTCTGATTGCATAATTGATTTTGAAATCTGATTTTCTTCTCCTCCTACCATAAAAGATCTCTGGATTAACTTCAATAGACGCACCCACACACACACACGCTAAAAAAGGAAAAGTGCACGTGTTATTCTAATTCCCCCAAAGTTCATCTCTTAAAGTTTCATATCTTGAAAATATTTGATGCATTAGCCGCTTTCTTCCTTTGGAAAACGTCACGAAAAGCTATTTATTTATAGAATTACTTTTTTTTTGCAAAATGAAAATTGCTTAGAAACTATCAATGTGGATTTGCTGTGCAAAAAGTAAAGAGGACCCTCTTTTTGCATTTGAAGAATATTGTTGGAAAAAAAAAAAAAAGAAATTCTTCTCACCTCTTTAACTGTTCTAGATATTAAAAGAACTTTTGACTAAGCATGGTTACCCGGCATTCTCAAACTATTGAAAGAAATGAGACTTACTAGCAGCATTTTCTCTCTTGTAGACGACTATTTGAAAAATTGACTATAACGGCTATGGCTTCAATCTTGGAAGAACGTCATCTCCAGCGCGGATGTTACCAGGGGGTCTGTTTCTGGCCTTAACTTTTGGAATATAGTAATTAATTATCTATATGATGAAAATTATTTGTAGACATCGCGCAATTAGTTATGATTCTTCTTTTACCCTTGGGTTTTCTGCCCATAGGCCATAGTATTTAGAGTAACATAGAGTAAAGTAAAAATCTCACCCAATAATCTGTAAATAACTACGGCTTTTCATTGCCGATTTTAGCTCATCGGAGCGAAATAAAAACAACATTATTACTTATAAAATACCTTCCAATGATCGTAGATAAATAAATAACAAAGTTGGTTTGGCCTACGTCATTTACAAAAATGGTCATGAATTAGAATATCATCAATACGAATCATCGCAACGAATGAACAGTGTTTATTGCTTAACTGAATGCACTAAATTTGTATTAAACTAGATAAATTAGCAAAGTGGTTCAAGCTCAAAATCTGTAATTTGCTGTCTCCTTTAGAATTACTGAAAAATAATGCTTCTTACAACAATATTAGCGTTAATATTAAAAAAACTCATAGTATCTTTACTGAACAAAATATAACACTATTTTTGCATTTGTTAGAGCAAAAATAGTTATAGAGGAATATTCGGCAATGAAAGAGCCGATTGGCTCGTGAAAGAAGCTATTGAATAGTATATTGAAATTAATGCTAATATACCAAAATCTTATTTTAAAAACACACAAAGAAAAGACACATAATCTCTGAATTCAGTACTCAATGTCTCTATCACAAATTAGTTTCCCCTCTGTTCCCCAAAGGTTTAAGACTCTTCCCTTTTTAAAATATTTTCAGAATCCCAATTTTACATTTAATTCCTATTTATGCAGACTTAAACTGGGATGAACTTATCTCTGCAACTCAAATGTAGGTGGAGTACAGAAAACCGATCGCATTGTTTTTAACTCTTCCAGGCTTGAACATCCTAGAAAAATTTTAAGGAAATAACTAACACTCCAAAAAGTCAAATGGCCACCAAACATTTGTAAAACTTGTTACTAAGAAGCCTGTTTTTACAGCCTTTTGTAAATTTGTTAATTTTTATTTATTTTTTAAATCTTTCATCTGTCCCTTTTTTAATTTTTTTTTCTCTTTTGTAATATCACTTGTTATTTAAATTTACAATTTATTTGATGATTTTACTATTATGGCATTAATTTGTTAGGGGCTAATTTATAAATTAATTCATTTTAACTATTCTCCATATATTATCAAAGTTATTTTTAATTACCTTTCTGGGCGGAGTTTTATTGTTTCTGTCAATAATATGGATTCAAAAAATTGCAAGATTCTCGCGGGGTTCCTCAGGGATCGATCTTGGGACCTTTCTGTACAATATTTACACTAATGACATTCCACAAGACCACAGAATTAAATTGACATTGTATGCTGATGATACAGCAATTATTACTCAGGGGAGGCGATTACACATTATCCAGAAAAATTTACAAAACTACATCAACACACTTGAATTATGGCTAGAAAATGGAAAATTAAACTTAATGTCGCGAAAACTGGAAGCAGTGCTATTTACCAGGAAAACTGTTTATAATCCATCATAATTATCTCTAATACTAACATTTCCTGGTCTAAAGAAGCCAAATTTAGGTGTAATTTTTGATAGAAAAAAAATATTTAGATAAATTTAACACTCAATTTCGTAAATTATATTCTGTTCTAGGCAGGTCAAAACTAACAACTGAATTAAAAAAACTAATATATTTAGCTTATCTTCGTCCGATAATAGCATATGCGAGTCCAGTCTGGGGCTCTACTGCAAAAAGTAATTTTCAAGTCTTGGAAAGATTGGAAAATAAAGTTATACGTATGATTGTTAATGCTCCCTGGTTCTTTAACAAGGAAATTAAATTTGCTCTTTCAACTAGTTTTCGGGATTATGTGGCTAAAATTCTAAAATTTCTACACATCTCTCAATAGTTTTGATAATTCTGTAATTACTGCATTAAATAAAATTGATTATGATATTTCTCTGCATACGTTTTCAAGAGGCCACGCCATGTATTAAATATTAATCAGTAGACTTGTTTTCTTTTTAACTTCTATCTCTGGTCCTGGAAAATTAGGTTGCGTACCGAGTTTGTTTTGTTTATTTCTTTTTGCTTCTGCGTGAGTGCTATGATGTGCTTCAGCTTCCGATATTTTTGGTTTTTCTTTTGTATTTTTTTGCTTTGTATATATTGTATTTATATTTTTGTTTTTATTTTTCTCTATATATTGTGCAATTTGTGTTAATTATCAATGGGCAGTGACCGACTGCCACTGTATTTTATGTTGCCATTTGGAGGTCTGGTCGCTTCGCGACCAAATACTCCATTTACCTACACCGATTTGCATTAATTTGTTTGTTGCTTATTTCTGTAAGTCTCGTGTGATATTTTGTGGTACAGGAGGATTTCTTGTAAATGGCAATGAAAATAAAATCAAAACGAAGCAAAAAAAAAAAAAAAAATATATATTTAAACAAATTTTAAAGGTTCATAATTCTGGAATCATTCAAAGGATCATGAAATAATGTTTTTGAAATCAACATCAAAAATTCTATAAACATAATAATTTTATCAATAACTGAGTTGGTGTGTATCATTTAAAAAAATTCCAGTTGTCTTGACTTAGTGACCCCGGTATTATTTTAAAATATCACTAATTTGGCAAAAAATAGAACAACCTTTGAGAATTTTCGTTTGATATTTGACATTGAGAATTTTGTAACGTTTTCTAATGTATAAAGGTTTTTCAACAGTAGCAGTTCAGTTTGGGCATAAAAAAAAATTTAAAAAAAACACGAAATTATTTTATTACACAGATTTTTTTGTACAAAAAAATATCAAAAAGCAAAGTCTTAATGTTTATTTCTTTAAAAGATTTCAACGTTTCTATAAACCTTAATTAATGAAAGTAGAATTCCAATTAACTGGACTTGAAATATAAGGATATTATAGTTTTTTTTTTAATAGTAAAAATATATTCTGTTTATATATAAAATAAGATATATGATTTTTATAAATGCACATGCATGTGTAAGATAAATTTATTAATAATTATTGAATACCTACAGATGAATAAACATATTTGGGTGCAATAAAAAAAATCAAATTAGTTAAAAATTAAACCTTACAAACAATAAAAAAGTTAATTATTGAATTGGAATGTTATATTAATACTTAAACAATTGGTGAATTAATGAAATGTATGCCATTAATAACGTAATTATGTTATGAATAGATAGCAATATATATATATATATATATATATATATATATATATATAGAGAGAGAGAGAGAGAGAGAATAATATAGAGAGAGAGAGAGAATAATATATATTGAGAGAGAGAATAATATAATAATATATATATATGTTATTCTCTCTCTCTCTCTACACACACACACACACACACACACACACACACACACACACACACACACACACACACACACACACACACACACACACACACACACACACACACACACATATATGTAGAGAGAGAGAGTCTTAAATAAAATTCGAGTATTATCTAATATTTAAGTATTTGATCAAATTTGTTAAAGATTCAGAGTATTATTATCATTTAAAAAGTAAAGTAAAGGCTGGTGTTTAATTGGATTACCTAGGGATAGAACCCTATAACTCCATATCATAATTTATAAATTTATTCGTAATTAGGAATATTTACAAAAATAAATTTGAAAAACTGAATAATTGATAACATGCTCTGTAAAATTTAAAAGAGAGAATTCAGGATTTTCTTAAGAATTTAAGATTAAATTATTCTAATAAATATTTAATTATAAATATCTAGAAGTAATTTATGAATTTATAAACTTTTAACTCTATTAACTAGTTTAAAAGAGGAAAGCACAGGAAAGAGGGCAGAGGTTGTTTGTAAACAAACAAGGCGAAAAGTTCTTACTCGTGGAGGCGAACTGAAACGACTTGAGTGTAGATTTATAAACCGAATAAATAATTCAATGACAAATAGTTTACTCGTGACTCAATGGCAATATGCACCACTCGTGAGCATTAGGGCTGAAGTTCAATCCGCTGGCGGCTTTGTTGTTAGACACTGCTGCAAAACAAGTAATATAAAAAAATATTTTTTTAAAGTCAATTCCTACTTTTTTTTTCACTATATTGCAGAAAGTCCTTTATAAATAATTTTCATTCATTTTTTTAAGTTTATCAGGCGCCATCTATTGGTAGATATATGCAACTTAAATATAAAAAAAACTAAAATTAATTAATTTAATTTAATTACTGAATTAATATTTGAAAAACTGTATTAACATCAAGTGTCATCCACTACAAGTTCAAAAAAAAAAAAAATGTATTTGAACTTGTGTGAATGAATAAAAAGAATTTTATTAACGATTGAAAATTTGAACAAGATATATATAGGGAGAGTGTGAGCTAATAGAATGAATTGAAAAAGAGGAGACTCGATTGAGTTTGTGATGTTCAGCATCTTGCCTCGTTCGTGGGAATATCGGGTAGGAATTTTCCGGGATTTCTCCCACACATGCGGAGTAGATCGCTCTAAAAAAGTCCTCCCGGAAAACAGCGACACGGAGCAGAAGTGAGACTTCTAGCCTACTGGTGTTCCATCAAAAACAGAACCTGCACCATTCTTTCCTTCCATGAGGGATACAATAACAAAGAGTTTAGTGGTTTTAGCAAATCAATTAACTAGCTGATATATTTATTAAAATGATTCAATTGTTAAAAGTTAAAAGAAAGTTATTGTTGAGTGAATTATTAGAGACTTTTCAGTTAGAAGATAAATTATTTTCATCAGTATTCAGTTGTATTAAAAGCAGATTATAAGTCATGAAAACGCCTGTAGACGTAAGCAATAATTCTCTCGTGAAATGAAAAACACCCCAAGCACTGAAAACTATGCTTTCTTTAGATTCAATGAACTTGTGCAGCGTGTTTACATGATCCTGGGTTTCCTTGGAGGAACTTAATTTGAATTCAATGTCTTTTATTATCGCTCTTAATCTTTTATCCTCAATGACTGACTTCAGAAGCAAAATACGTTATTACAAAGAACGATATCAAATTGGAAGTCGTAAATACTGCTTTTTCGATACCGTAAATATCAGCCCAGTAGTCATAATATCTCAGAGTGGTTGAGAAAACCGCAAACACTTCTGTGAAATTCGAAAAACAAAGAAAAAGCACTTGGAGAGACAAAGCCGATTCTATGTCAGAAGCAAATTTATGAATGTTCAGTACTCGTGGACAAACTCTGTCATATCTTTTATGTTAGCTGGAATGTTTGTTTTTCAGTTTTATAGCACACACCTTAATTACTTGCCTTAAACAGATGCATTGCGAAACATAGAATAAAAGTGAAGCAGTTTGCTATCGCTTCGATGAGCGCTGAAGTAGAAATGAAGATAAGTATGGCGGAAAATAGTTTGATAGGATAGTAATAATTATAATTTTGTTTGAAGTGAAAATCTTTCGAATACGATTCAACAAGTGAAGGCTGTGCACAAAATATAAAAAGTATAACTACAACTAATATCGATAATAGCATAAGAAGTATACGTATTACAATATTCATCAGGTGTAAATTACTTTTCATTGTGAGAAAATATTTTCTACCCAGTTGGTAAGAACTTTTAAGCATTTTTGAACATGATATCTCTTTAAATATAAAGAATAATAATTTCCCCAAAGAAAACTCTCCATAATATTCTCGAAGCGTACACTTTTTGACACTGAAAATCATTGCATTTTATTAGAAAATAATGATGATATATTAGAGAATACAGCATGCTCAAATGAAACCATACTTTAAATAAAATGCGCACAATTTTCACCCTGGGTTTTTCTTTAGAGTTTACTTTCATTGCTGGTATTCCTAAGATATACATAGTTTTCAGAAGAATATTCAGCGCCATCTTTGTTAATTAGTAAACTTCAATTTTCTTAATATTTTAATAAAAATATTCAATCGAAATCTTCCGCTTATTGATACAGCAGATATAACAATAGCATATAATTTTAGTTTTGACTTTTGTATATGATTTATAGTCTATCGCTACTATTTTACTATGCTTCTGTTCTTCTTCTTTTTCATTGGTACCACACCTCCATGGTGTGTTAAGGCCGTTTGCATACTGACAAATTTCGAGACAGGAGAAGCTTTCTTGTTTTACGGGGCAGGATCGCCAGTCTAACGTTCTAAAGATTATATTAGACTGGGACACTATGTTCCAATTCTAAATAAAATTAATATTAATATGGTCAGAAAATTTTGATTTATGAACAATACTGTTATTGCCTCTATTGTAACAAGTTTATTTCAAGTATTGTTAAAAAAATATTTTTATCTATAAATCAATGATTTTATGTCAGGAAATGTCAAGCCATATATCATTAATAAATATTAGTTTTTAAAGGAAATTATTGTTATCAAAACATATTGAAAAGTTTAGAAAATCATGTTTGTTATGCCATCACCTGCAGATAATCAATAAAATTTTCTGAAAGGAAAATAGTTATACCAAAACCATTGTGTTTTTCATTTAATGCTGCTTTTAAAGGAACTTATGAAACAGCATAAGATTCAGTATAGGAAATCGAAAAGTAATTTATTAATTCGTCAATATCCATGAAAATTATTAAAAGATATGAACCTGACTTTATTTTGTAAAATGTAAGATATTCACTAAATAAACATAGATTCTTGATTGATTCTATTTTATGATTAATTTAGTATTAATTTTTTTTTTTTTTTTTTTGGTTTAATCTTCTCTATCTACCTGTTTCAAATTGTTTACTTATATGTTTAAAAAAGTTTTCCCTAATTTTTAAATTTTTTTTTACTTCATTAACATTTGAAGTATGAAACGTTTAATCTGTTTAGAACTTGAAAATGGTATAACTACTTTTATGTGACATCGTTTTTCTTTTTAAGGAATGCCTTGCATTTGCATGCCATATAAAGTAAAATGTGAGAGCTCCATTATCTGTTCAGAGTCTATTCATTTTTTAACTCATGCCACCTGCTTGGATGAAACTTTTGTATACATCTATGCTCTGTCTAGCTATTCGTCAGGACTACGAGTTAGCTAATTTAAGAAGGATGGAATCTTATTATTGTTAAACTAGGGATTGCAGTACTGGTATACTGGGATACCGAATACCGGTATTTTGAGCCATTTGTACAATTTTGTAATACCGGTATTCACAAGTTTAAATACCGGTTTTTGGTATTTACTAGAAATTTAGAATTCTTAACTGTGAAAGAATTCTTATCTTTTATAATTCTTATTGTGAATTCTTATTAAAATTTAATCTGAAAACTAGAAATTCTTATCTGTGAAAACAAGGTTGTAGTTGTGAAGAAAGTGTGTAATATTTTGATAGTTTTTAAATTGGTGAGTTTTGTTATTCACATTGTATTTGCATATCATACTTTAGAGTTCAAAATATATTTCAGATTTATTATATACATACTCATAAATAAATTAGAATTGGCGGTAACTAAAAATTTTCAACAAACCAAAATACAATACAGAAATCAGCTATATCCAAAACAATCCGACGAGAAATAGATTTATTTGAAGATGAGGGATTTAGGGTAAATACTTGGAAAAAGTATATCGCGCATTGCTATCAGTACCACCAACTAGTAGATGCTGAAAGAGCGTTTTCGACAGCTGGTAATTTTTGCACAAAATTACGTTCCAGGCTTAATGATAGTACAATTTGATGCATTATGTTTTTTAAGATCACATTTCAAAAAATTTGTAATAGTACCACAGACTGAATAGTGATATTTACACTTTTGTAATTTAAATAAATAAGATGTTCCTTTACTACTTTTTGCGATTCTTTTATATACTGTCATAGTTTATAAAGTTACAACATTTTTTTTGTGATATTTACATTCTCTAATAAAACTGGCAAATAAAAAAAAAAAAAAACCTGCGTTTTTGTTTCTTTTTTTCTAAAATTTCTACTACCGGTATTAAAACTGGTATCCCTGGTATTAAGATCTAAAAAATACCGAATACCGGTATTGAACTTTTGTCCGATATTGCAATCCCTATTGTTAATATCATACTAGCTTTTTGTTTGATATGATATTGTTAATTTACGATGTAAAATTTCAGAAATATGTCATTAAAAACTATTTAAATTGGAAAACTTTTAAAAGTTAATGAAAAGGAATAATATTTATTCCCTAAAACATTTATTTCCTGTATATTCTTCCTAAATATTTTTTCCTTAATTGTGGCAGCATCATCTTAGATTGAACATAACCTTTCGATTCTCCGTATGATGCTTAAATACGGACAGGCTTTTTCTTGATTCTTGACATCTTACAGTACTTTTATAAATATTATACTTACGCATTTCTCTTAGTTTATTACAATGATTTTTTTATTATGATTACTGAACAGAAAAAAAAAATATTTTACTTCTAATTGCGAATACTTTGTCTTAAGTTGATTTGCTTTTGATATGTTAGATACGTAAGAACAACATATAAGAGGCACCATGGGGGAATAATAGTACATGTATGAAGAAGAAAAGGAGATAAATTCTTTTTTTGAAAGTCTTTCTTAGAACAACTGTTTCACATTTGTATCGAGATGCATTTAAATGGAATAGGCTGCTCAATTGCGGTTTCTTTGACATTTGTTTTTCAAATATACAGTAGTCGATTTAGAGGTACGACTGGTAGCCCTATCTTCCTGAAACGTAACATAGGGGAGATTGTTTAGTTAAAGTGATAGAATGTTTCGAAAATATTTGTTAAAACACATTTCTTATAATAATCCGAATAAATTTTTGATATTTTTCTACTTTCATTATTTTAAATTTTCCGTTATAAAAGAATCCAATAATAATCATAAAACTTTTTAAATAAATAAACTTTTCTTGTTTACCCTGAACTAACATTTCATGTCTTTTTTCTATTTTTGGTAGTTAATCGATCTTCTTCTATTGCAACCACCTAAATATATCCAAGAAACCTCAAATGTAATTACATCATTTCATAATTTTCATAAAACAATTTCCACAGAGTCTTAAGCTGAGAAACAGGTTTTGATGTTATCAGATGAACAATTAAAAAAATTTTTTTTATTAACTTTAAATCCGATCGTATAATCTTGTTTATGGTTACTGAAGATTTTGCTATAGTTCTTTTAGAATGTCTTTTAAAACATGAGATGCAATGTTAGATATAATAAAAGATGTACTTACTTTTATTGGGTAACCATTTTTATTAGTTTTTTGAAAAATGAGTTTTTGTGTAAAAAACTCAGAAAATCAGTTTTTTTTTGAGTAAAATGAAAACTTTGATGTTTCTTTACTTTTCATTAACTATGTCGCTTATTTTACGTGTAGAAATATAGAATTCATGCTTAAATCATTTTTTATTAATTGATTAAAAGTATTTTTCTTTGTACAGAGAAAAATATAGCCTTCGATATATATATATATATAGTTTATTTTTGCGGCATATTAGAGCAAAAAGAATAATTTTAATGAGGCAGACGATAATAAAACCCTATTCCGAATTGATGCCATTCAGATTTCTTTTTTATTTATTTAAATTTAATTAATGGAGAAAGTCAAAATCGTTACAAAAATGTGTGAACACTTGTTTGTGAGGCATATTAAAAATTGATTGAATTTTTTAAAAATTTAATTGTTTTACTTTTAAATTTGAGATAAAAAAATGTATATTAAGATTAGATAAAGGCAACAATATTTCATATATATTATGGTATTTGTTTAAAATTATATTGTAAGCTCTTGAAAAATTTTATTTAAAAAAATCCTTGAAACTGTTTCTTTTTGTAATTTTATTTATTTTGGGAACAGAATTTCAGAACAATAAATTTTCAAATTTCTTCAAAATTTTATTTGTTTTTAAATTAAACTTTAAGTAAACATATACAATAATTAAATTTTTATTTTAAATTAAAATTTCTATGGGTTTAAAAAAAGTTTTATTATTATTATTATTATTAATATTTAATATTTGAATTTGTTTTTTACCTTTAAAGCTGAGTTTTTGAACAAATCATTCGGTCGATAATATAAGGAGAATATTATGATACTTATTGATCATAATATTATATCTAGTAATGTCAGGCCCTATTGGAAAGTGTAAAATAAAGAAAGAAAATAAGATACAAAATGTTTATAGATAATTTATTCCATAATTAATTTTATTGAAATTTTGCATAATTCAATTAAAATAAGTCACAATATTTATCATGATAAATTAGATATTTTATTTTTTTTATCGATTTAAATAACCTGTCTCGTTTATATTGACAAATAAGAGAAAAATAAAATCAATTATCTTTTAAATAACCATTCTTTAATATTCTGATAAGATATGAAAGTAATAGATAATATTTTAAGTACACGTTTAAAAGGGTTAGCCTGGAGTATTATAAAATAAACAAAAGCACGTATCAATAGTTTGTAGTAAATGAATGAAAAGTGAAATTTTTATATTTTCGTGAGCTTTTCATGATTAAAATAATTAAATTGGTATATTGTGAACAATGCATGTCTTATATCAGTTTCTACCACTTAAATTACCCAGCAAATTAACTTCCTTTTAAAGAATTTTTTGTGAGTGTTACAAGAGTAAATTAACTGATGTCTGAATTAAAAACTTCTAATTTGTTCGGCTGCTGGGATACTTTAGGGAGTATTTTCAAATGCATTTTTAACTCACTCGTAACTTGTAAGCAAGTTGTCTTCAGCAAGAAAATGCTTTTTAAAATTCCTTTCCAGAGTAGCTGAATGATTTTCAAGGGTTACAAAAAGAAAAAAAAACTTTCGCATGTTGTTCTTAGTTCCTTCGCATCCTTATAAGTTTTGAAATATTCATCTACATTTGAAAATAATTCTGCTTTTAAACTTTTACTCCACGATTCTAATTTTCCACAAAAAGCATTAAATTTATCATTTCTATCCAACATGTGTGTATTTGCTCCATGGAGTCGGTTTCAAGGTATTTAATTTCTCGAATATATCTACGAAGTTAACTCAATTTCATCACAAATAAACCATGTTGAAACTTCTCGGCTTTCGACCTATTTTATTCTTCTAGAAAAATAGCAATTTCATAACTTATTTCATAAACACGTTGCAAAAATTCCCACGAGGGTACCATCTTGACTTTCAATAAAATAGTAACGCAGAAAATATTGCACCCATGTCTGTTTAAAGTGAAGGAAATATTCTTGATTTTAAAAGTTTCATTTTTATATTATTTATTACTGTTACAACTGTCTTTATCACAATATTCAGACCGGGACTCTTTTCTTTAGAAACCATAGCTTCTCTTTGGATCATGCAACGTGTCCAGACACACCGTAGGGATTTCTTTTCCCAAGTACTTGTATACTTTGAAATCTTTGAGACATTGAACGAGCACCATCGATATATATTCAGACGCAATTTTTCACTGTTTGTTTGCCTCTTTTAAGAAATCATTTAAGATAGGAAATACTGCAAGTGCGATTGCTTTGAGGTCTATTGGTTTGCAGTAGTTCTTCTATTGCTGCCATACCATCATAAAATCGAACATAGGCGATGAAGGGAGCATCTTTTTGCTACCGTTGCCTCTTCAAGTTGAAGTGAAAAACTTTTCACTCAACTTCCCCAAAAGTTGTTGCTGTAGATCTTTAGCTATACCACCAATTTGAAGGGAAACAGTATCATTTGATAGAAGAAGTATTGACTGCAATAAATTGGCAAAATTATCTAATCTATCCGATTACTCTATTCCAATCTCAATTGCAGATGGCGAAACAAATTCTTCTATAATGAGGTGGCGTTTTTATACCCGGTTATTTTATACGTAACTTTGCAAGAAGCAAGTAAAGCTTTTTCATTCACAGACAAAAAAATTTTTTTAATGATTTCTGTTTTTCATATGATTTTAATTTCAACTTGAAAAATGATCGGGATTTTTTAGCGTACTCACTATGATGGATTTACAAATATCGTTTAAATTATCTAGGTTTCATGTTGTCTGCTGCCGAAAATTCTGAGCAACTGATACACAAAGGCCTTCATTTTACTCCAGTACCTGGTAAATTCAAAATTTAAGTATTCTTCAGAATATTTTCTAGATTTTATTTTCGTAAACACGCTCGTCGCTGCTTCACTATAGATTAATGCTCGATTAAACGATAGTGATTTAAGTCACTTAAAAATTATCTATGATTCTGTATAAATAAATCTACTGCAGTAAATATTTGATATCGCAAATTAGAATTAACACGCAAACTACAACATACATATACATTCTAGTTTGGATAGCGAAAGAAGGATGTCTCAGTTGAGACTGGCAGGAATTGAAAGAGGTTCAGCATTTATACACGTTTTAGTCGGGTCCGTGCAGTCGTTCCAAAATGTTCGGAACTTCTAAAGAAGAAAATATCGGAACTTTAGAGAAGAATTGGAACTTTAATCGTAACTTAGAGAAGCCCCAAGAATGTCCGATATGGTAGACATCATAGGGCAATATAGAGGTATCTATTCTGGTTTTGTCAATGAAGCGGATCTATCTTGCCAACTATCAATAAATTTACTTATTGTTGGTAATTTGCAAGGCTTGTAATTAAGATAGTGATGTAGCTTTTAGCATCAAAATACTCAAAAGACATTATTAGTGTATACTTTGTTATTGTGTGAAAGGCGACAAAAATTATAATTGAAAATTAGGTTGCGAATACTGAAATGCTGCTATACTCACTGTGTAATCTGAATTTTATGTCTCCCAAGTGTTATTTTGAGGAGTTTTGAAAAAAAAAAAATTGCTGCTAAAGTTTTTTCCACAAGATGTATTCAGACCTCCATTCCAGAAGGCGTATTCATTTGTAAAATGAGTAGATTGTAAGTTATTAGAACTCCAGCTGAAGTGAAAAGAAAACCTTTACTAAACTGAAAAACTCCCCATGCTGTAAGAACCAAAGGGCGCTTTGACTCAATGAATCGGAAGAGTATTTTACTGATTTCTTCAGTTTCCTTTGATAGACTGAGAGCGAAAGCAACATCTTTTTGCTGTGTCTCTCATTTCTTCGTCTGCTTCTCTCACTTTAGAACCAAAATATATTATGCCAAAGAAAGAAACGCACTTGAATGGGTCAGATAAGGTTTTTTCTAAATTGAATATAAGACCATCAATGTAAAAAAATCGAGAAATTTCGAAAGCATAGAAAACGTCACTATGAAATGAGACATCATGAGCCAAAACACTTGTAGAGATAACGTCGATTCCATAAGCAAGATTAATTTATGCAGCGTTTTTATAATTACACATGAAGCAATTAATAGATTTTTGTTCGTCAGCTGTTTGAAGGACAGTATTCAGTTGTTGAGAGGATTGTTTTATTAGATGGCTTAAAACCAAGCACAATTGGATGTAAAACAGTGTCAGCAGCAAAGGAGCAAATGATTTAAATGTTCTTGTACAAGTAATATAAAATATGGCGGAAATTAATTTAAATGTATAACTTACAGATAAATTAGCATGCAAAGTTAAATCTTCAAACCATTTATTGAGTTCTTCAGTGTTAATACATAATAAGGCAATAATAGTTCCTTGTAATGAAAACCAAATCGCCCACAAAATTATTACAATCAAATTTATCCAAAGCCAATATTTGGCTATTTTGGACATGCATGTCTTCTTAAAATTTTCAACTGATTTTAATAAATTATTTATAGGAATCCTTCTCTTATATACTAAATAGAAATTTGCAATAAGTGATACTTCTCGAATTATTACGGATAGTACCACTTTTAAGCAATCTGAATTTGTGCAGTTTATTGCATCATATACGTATATCGCTAAGGTATGCGCATAAAATACTTGGCTAAATATAAGCGACAATAAATTAATCAGTTTTTAGTGCTTTTTTTCGTTTATTTTCATTCAGGATTGGAATTCTAAAAGGTATAACGATTTAGGAAGTAATTGCCATTGTTCTATTTCTTTCTTGATGGATGGCGGTATGCCGTTTAGAATTTTTTCTTTTGCATCGCTGGAAAGAAATTTAAATTAAAAAAAATTTTCTTTCTTTATTCGCTGAGAAATTAAATTAAGTTTCAACTTCAAATCAATTAATTTTTATCGGTGAAATATAAGATTACACTGTATTTCTTGTACACAATTTTAGAATCGTTTTTTTTCCATAAAATGGGAGATTCTTATAATGTTGCTCCAGAAAAAAAAATGTATATAATTATTTCAAAAGAACATACTTTTTTAATTGCAGAATATATCTTTTCTGTGTGATACTTTTTATCGCCTATTTCCAATTTCTTGGGAAAACCTTTAGAATGGCAAAAAATAATATACATCACATTTCTGAACGAAATATCAATCTTCTTATTACTTCAGTAGTATATTTCGGATAAAATAAGCTAAATCACAAATGGTATAGCACAGGTTAATTTTTGCAGTTATGAAAACATTAAAATTATTGCACATTTAATTTTTTTATATATATTTTATGAAATAAACAATTTTTATAGGCCATTTAAAAAGTAAAATTATTTCAAAACTAGTTCAAAAATTTTTTTTTTTGGTATGTTTTTGTGATGAACATTTTTTTTCCTTTTACATAAATTCAAAAAGATCTTTTGTTAGAAGTAAGAAATCAATATCAGTACCAATGTTGGAGTTTTTATGATTTGATGATAAATTCTTCCTTTTTTTTTGATAAATGAAACTGGAATATATGACGCTAATATGATATTTGTTTCTTAGTCATGAAACTGTAATAATCTTGTCATTCACATTGCTATACCTGAACTGATGTTATTTTACAATAATACTTTCTTCTTTTGTGTTTCTTTCGTAATACTGTCCTGTTGTGGAGGAAGGTATCTTGAAATCTTCAAAGCGATGAACTGCTACACCTGCAGCAGCCTGATGGACAATTGGCTAGCGCTCTGGCCGTTGGTACCACAGGCTTCAGGTTCGAATCCTCACGATGGTATGCATGTTTGTTAGTGGTTTGGAATCCACTTTAAACTGTAGGACCTTGGTCTAATTAGCCTAAAGTATGCACAAAATGACAGTAGAGTGACAAAACAAACCTATATCTATATACGCAGATTATTTCTCAATAGAATTAATTACATCAGGTCAGAATTAATTACATCAGGTCAATTTGCTTTTATCTTTTCTTTTAAGCTTTTCTCTCTAGAATAATTCAATAGTTATTAAATTTAAAACTTCATATATTTCAATTATATATATATATAAAAATCTTGCACAGCATCTCAGCTTGATCTCTAGTCTCTCCTTTATTAGGATAAAAAATGATTTCCGGTCGAAAAAAAAAAAAATGCACTCAGGTATTTTTGCAAAAAAGAAAATTGATATTTTAATTATGTTATTGTTTGTAGAAGCATCTATTGTGAAAGCTTTTAATACATTAAACGATGTGTTTACATGCAGGAAGTTTCTTAACAACGGCTCTAATTGATGTGCGAATCAATCAAGTATATTGACATTAATTTGTTGATGCTTTTAAGTTTATTGTTGATAATATTGTTATGAGATTATTGAAGGAAAAAAAATCCAATTAATATCCTATATTGTATTATTTTCCTCTTTGTCACGATAAGAATGAAAGATTATTTTGTTAATACAAAATAATAATAATAATAATAATAATTGGTATGCATTTACTGCCAAAATTGTGATGGAGTAATTCAATTTTCTGAAAAAAGTTGTAGAGTTAAAATGATTTAAAAAATACTTTGTCATCTTTAATGTAAGCAGTTTTAAGGCTGATTATACTAAACACAATCATATGAAGTTTTGGTTATCATTACTATTAATTAATTAGTCAATGCACAAAAATTGAATCAGTTAAGTTTAATCTTTATGAGTGAAATTTAAGTAAATATTTAATAAAAAGAGTATTACTGTTACAAAAATAAAGAAAAAAATTGTTCAGAACTCAGGTTAGTTTGTTTCATCATCTCATTATTGGTGCAACAGCCTCATGGTTGGCTACTTGCAGTCTGCCTACTGATTTCGAAGAAACAGGATATGCTTTTATTTTTATGGGGTAGGGTTGTCAGCCCTACACCTAACGCTTTACAGTCATATTAGATAGTGACTTGCAGTTTAAAAGGGGATTAAAAACCGCACAAACATATATGGCACCGCAGAAGGCTCGAACCGAAACCTGTGGCAACGAGTGCTAATCACTCGGCCATCAGGCCTCCTAGTTTCGTTTCATTGTGTATAAACTTTGTCTAAGTAAAACAGGATTTTGTTAACACTTTAACTCTTAACGTAAATATAACAAGTTATACAAACAGAAAAAGTATTGCATACAGATCACTTACATAGCATAAAGGTAAAACCCCAACATTTCTTCACAAAAAGCTAAAACTTATCTGTATTTTACTGCTGCTTTGAACTAGTTGCACAGAACTGAGTGCTTTCTGAGGAGATGGTGTGGAATGTTCAAAACATTTTCTGACTTTAAAGATAAAACCTTGAACTCTACAGATATTTTCAAAATGGAATAAGACAAGAATTAATTACAGCAGTTTATCTTTGAATTAAGGGATATTTAAGAAATTTTCTTGTATTATCGTACATGCAACTAAACCTTCAATAACTGTGGAAACAATAAAATCGGATCTCATATAATATCAATAATATATCTATCAATATATATATTATATTTTGATCTGGATCGATTTTATCTGAACCACACAAAATTTTCTATCTTCATCATAAAATATATTAATAATGTGACCCAAAACTCATTTATGATTCGGCAAATTGTCCTTAACCAGCAATACCAAATCTCCAGTATGAACATTGTCCTAACGAATATAGCATTTTTTATTTTTTAAGAATCATAATTGCTTTAAATATTGCATGATTAGAAAAACTTTTATCTTGAAATGTATGAAAATTACCTTAGTTTTCACCGATCTTTTAGAATCATAGTCGACTGCTATCAATCGACTAATAATCGTGATATTAGTGAAGAATATCTAGGAAAATGTAAATTAATAATATAAAGCTACAAAAGTTTAAACTCATTTTTTTTTTTTGTTTTGTTTTCAAATGTGTGTTTTTAGTGAAAAGAAATGTAAAAAAATTTTACTTAAATTTCAGAGTAAAAAACAAAATCAATTTTACTTACAGTACAAGAAAATGTATAAATATTAATTTTTATTTGTTCTTATCAATATTAAATAAATTCAAATAATAACCATTATCAATTTTTATTATTGTTGAAAATTTGAATTCTCTTAACAATGATTGTCATTACAACACAACAATGTTATTTATTCCAATATTAATAATAAATGAAAATGCTATTAGGTTCTTTAATATTTATATCAAAGCTAATTAAATTTGAGTTAAAAAAAAAGAAATTGGAGGTGTATCAAAAACCAATAATGTTCTGTCGCTTTTTCATAAGAATTTCGAAAGACTTTATACACGTGCATTAATTTGCATAAAACTACATTTTACTTGTACTTTTATGACAGGTTATATAGAAGATTTATTTGTAAGAAATTTCGTAGATTACGATTCGATTTTAAATTAAATAAATTTTTTATTTAATTAATTTAATTTTTGATTTTAAACCTAAAATTGCTTTAGCAATATTTGTAAGTAGGAATATTATGAAGTTTGTAACTAGTTTGTACTTGTGTAACAAACAAACTCCTCTATGATATGCCAAAAATTATGTGTACATTTGTTGAAGATGATGTAACAAAATATATCGCAATAAGGGGATATTGTACAATTTCGGGTTTGTGACGAATCGCTGAAAGTGACGCAAAAAGAATCAAAATCAACAATAATCCTTTTCGTCATACCCTCCCAAAAAAAAACGAATCTTTTTGGAACCAAAAAGACATTCAGATCCATATAGTTCCGGCACCAAAATGAATCCACTATATCATCAACAAGCTTTATATCAGTTGTTACAGACAATTTTATTCCGGGAAAAAAGGCCCCATTTTATTTTCAAAACTCTCAATAATAAGCTTTGCTGGAATTGTGAATAATATGACGAACTATATGATTTTGTTTTCAACAATAGAAATCAGAATACAAATTTCAGAATTCACATTGACAAAATTTCTAAAATGAATGGATCTATTGATGGCTATTTGTGAAAGAGATATCTTTTCGTATTAATACAATTTCCTTATCTCATTTATTTAAACATTACCGAAGGTTATCTTTTGTCACCGAACATTAAATTTTTCATGAGATTTAAGAAAAAGAATTCCGAAAACAAAAATTATAAAAATATACAGGTATGCATAGCTATGCACGTTATGAGTAATAGGCATTTGTAATTCATGTCATTTATTATGCATGAAAAATAAAGTCTGATAAAAATAGAAACTGCTTCTTATTTTTTTTTCTTCATCTTGTTTCCATCGTAAACATTAAAACACATTCATGCTATATCTTCATTGCATGAAGTAGTAAAAGAACGAATAGTCTTTTTACAGTATAACACAGTGTACAGTATATTTTATAGTTTTTTCATATTTTTATTTTTAAATTCGAGTAATATTTATTTTTCTTGTGCTGAAGGTGTATTTAGTTGTAAAATCAGCAAATTGTAAGTTATTAAAACGCCAACAGATGTAAAAAAAAAGTTTTTCTTGAACTGAAATATACCCAACAGTTAGAACCAAATGTCGCTTTGACTGAATGTATCGAATGAGCAATTTACTTGTCTCTTTAGTTTCTTTTACCAGACTCAGGTGAAAGCAATATCCTTCACTTTATCCCTAACAACTCGTTCATCCCTCCTTATTCACGCGTGAGGCGAAAATATTATTGAAAGAAAGAAATGGTGTCCAAGAAAAGAATAAGTGGTGATTTTTCAATATCTAAAATCAAATCAAAGTAGCCAAAAAAATCCAAGCACTTTTCGATAACATGGCAAACACGATTATGAAATGAGATGCCATCAGCCAAAAATAAATATTTCCATGGACAATGCAGATTCCACCATCAAATGTAATTCATGTAAAACACTGTAATTACGCATAAATGTTGAATTATGCAATGCTTGTTTGAAGTATGAAATGAAATACGCAGTTCTTCAATGCATTGTTTAACCAGTCGATTCAGAATCAGACACCACTGGATGTAAAAAATATGGTTAGGAATTGAGGAGTGACAAGTCTGAACAATCTTGTCGACACTATGTAAATAATATTGAACGATACTTTAATAGGAAAAACTTACGGTAATGTTGGAGTTGAAGGTCAAATCATCAAACCACTCTTCTGATTCATTTCTGTCTACGAAGAAGCACAGCATAATTAATCCAAGATAAGTGACGGAAAAAGTAAGAACACTATCGTAAGAACATTTATAATAATCATATTTTTACCTAATTTGTATTTATATACCCTTTGTATATTTTCAAATGATTCCAATAGACCTTTAATCTGAATTCTTTTTTGAATAAATAGAGTATCGGTTCATAATAAGTGATATTTCCCAGATCATTAAAAAGACAGAACCATTTTGGAGCAACTCAAGTTGTCACAGAAATTAGCCAGATCAAACACGTACGTTGCTAGACTGTAGAGAGTGAAAAATTGTCCAAAAAATGAGGGACAGCATATGTATAATACGGAGTGTTTTTCTTTGCTTTTGCTTGTTAACCACTGGAATGCCCAAGAACATATAAAGTAAGCACAAGTATGTTTCCATTTTCCATTTTTTTTTGAAAGATCTTTCATGGTTCTATCACTCTTGATTTTGAATCTTGATAAATCTTTAAGCATTTTTCAAACTGTATTTCTCTGTAGTAGAAAAAAGTGCTGCTACTTTTTTTAAAAAAAAAACAACTGTCAAAATTTCAAGTCAACAAACATGCTCATTACAAAGAAACTCGGAAACATTTCTTACAAAACTGTAAAATGATGCTTAGCAAAAATTTTCTTCAAATGCTTGAAATTTTTTTAAATAATTATTCTTTTTAAAAAGTAATTCCCAAAAGTTTATTTAATAATTTTATTTTTAATCTTGTAGAACATTTTCAAATTAGTTTATTTTTTAACTATATGTAATGCAAATTTCGAATCACAATTTTTTTTCAACTCATTATTTCCTTTTCACTATCCTATCTGCAAGAAATTGCTAACTTGCTAGTTATATTTCGCTTTTATTGCTAAATAACCTTGATGTTGACCTTTAAACGTTTTGTTAATATTTTGAAAAAAAAAAAGTTTCTCACGCCTTTTTAACTAAACATTCGCGTTTAAGAAATCCAACTGCTCTGTTACTATGCATTTAATTCAAAATCCTTATATTGATTTATACTAGCCTTTTATGTTTACTTTAATAATTATTATTCACGGCAAAGTAATTTCATGGAAGAAAATTCGATTAACTCTTTCGCATCTCACAATTTGTTTACTAGAACATAAAAATTCAGATCAATATTAACATTACTATCAGTATTAATGTTACTATTTAACAAAAAATTATTAGATTTTATTAGATGTATTTTTAAAAAATGCACTAATGCTTTGCAAATTAAGAGCCTAAATCTACAGTGGTGTTAAATGATGTAGTTGGAGACTTTGAACAGAAAAAAAAAAAAAATGTTTTTTTTTTTTTATAACATTACTTATACAAATCAATGCACTTAATGTAAGATGAACAAAAGATGAAACTGATAAGACTTTAAGATTATATGACTCAAATAATGTTCCAAAACAAAATAAGTTTTTAAAAGTCGAAAGTTTTTCTGTGAATTCTAAGCATTTTACAAAAAAAAAAAAAACAATAGATTTTTTTCAGAAATTTTGAATTCAAAATATATTCCTAAAAATACTTACCAAAAAAAGTCCTGGCACTCGGTGACTCAGGAAGACAAAAGTACCAGAAATCTATTTTGAAGAGATTTCAGTCTGATCAGCATCACTGTCTTTAATCTGAAAAAAAATTTAAAACCTCTTTAGATGATAGTTCCAAATGAAAAATAGATGATGATTGATTCTCTGGTTAAACGTTCGAGTGAGATTTCAGTTTGACAGTTCGCACTTTACCAACTTTGCCAGGTATAAGAAATATCATTTTTGGCGAAGATGTTTCTTGAAAGCATCTTATCATCCAGGAGAACGATATCACCCAATTTCACATTGAATTATTGATATTTGTCTTTTCTGCTGAATTAATACAAGCCAATGTTCTCCTTGAGGGAGCGTCTTCGTAATTCTTGTAAAAGTTTAGTAAGATATCTTATACTTTTCGCCAGTGATTAGCATCGATAAAATCACTATCCATCACTTTCAGAGTTTTCAAGAAAGAACATTGACGGTGTGAGACGAAATAAATCATTTGAATGTTCATTATGAAATTGAATAAAATTATTTTATCTATAATTTCCAGATGTATGACCTGTTTTTAAGCAATAAAAACAGGCAACCTTTCTGATTAAAATCTTAAAGAAAAATCAAAATATTCCTGACTAAGATGATTTTATCACAAAATAGACAATATTTTCAATTGTCTATTTAGAGATATTTTATAGATTATTCTATATATCTGAGTTTTCCTTGTTCTTTCTCTTACCAGCGAAGTTGTGAAAAGTATTTCCAATCAATTTTCTGTAAAAGTGTTTTTTTTCTTGACCGTTCTGGTCGGCAAAGCCAATACGAGCCAGAATCATCATTTCTTCTCGTTGCTCTTCTGGTGGCCTGAGGGGCCAATTGGCTAACGCTCTGGCCTTTGGCACCCATAGGCTTCAGGTTCGAATTCTGGCGGGGCATGGATGTCTATTAGTAGTTCGGAATACACGTTAAACTGTACGTACCGGTCTAATTAGCCCAACGTGTGCGCAAAACGATTGTAGAGCGACAAACCAAACAAAACTTATTCTCTTCTGGTTTAAGAATGATCATTAAGCTTCTCTGTGAACGATCTTTTGTTTTCGAGGGATTTATATTCCTTTCTCACGCAATAAAGTACTCTAAAAAAGACAGGATTCCACAAGCTGAGTTAAAAATTCACGGTATTTCTCTTGAATCTTTCTAAAGATTCCAATGCTCTTAATTTGATTTCATATAATGTTGGAAAATCCGTTTGTGAAATTTCAGAAGCTTGTATTCTTCATTAATCTAGTTCATATTTAGAAGATCTAGTACATAACTGTGCACAACAAATCTCCACTAAACTGTTCCCATAGTTTCTCAGCTGCTTTTGATGTAATTTGCTGCAATAACTTGTAAATCATTGACGACTCTCGCCGTTTTCGATTTAGGCATCACAGCCTGAAAAAAGTGTTAGAACTTATAATCACGGGTAAACTTTCATCAACGATAATAATTAGATACACACGACCAAGTAAATATGGCTAAAATTACTCCCATATGTAAGAAGTAATGCTGCATTACAAAATGACATGACATTGAATGTTAGAGGACAAATGGCCTATAATGGGTTTCTAGAAGCGTCTACAGTTTCTGCTAATAGAAATCAGTAATGAAATATTCCAGATAATGATGTTTTAGATATGAATGTTTGATATTAGAAATTAGAAAAATTACGTTGACGAACATTGATCTACTAGAAGCCACAGTCAATTCCATGGTTGAATACGAGACCTTTTATAATTCATGAAATATGTAATGCATTTCTTAGAACAGAATCAATTTCTAGAAGTTACAGCAGAGGAAAACCTAATATTACAAAGTGGTGCAAGGGACCACTATTTGCATATAATTTCAAGAGGCCCACACTCACCTCATATGTTTTCTTGAAAAGCCACTGGAAAGCTGGTACTCAGATTATCTGTGAGCAGATAATTTCATGAAGGAAGATTGCATGCATGGCTTTGCCCATGGGTGTTGTAGTGGCTCGGAATCCACTTTGCTGAAGGTTCCGGTCCTAACAGGATCGTAGAGCGCTGCAGGGGCATTTACTCCGCGTCCGTGGCTTACCATCAAGTTACACGCGCCCCTGGGTAATGCAAAGTGGTAACATCGGTGCAGCCCTTATGGCGAAAGATCACGGTCTATTTGCCAGCTGCAAGAAAAAAAAAATGATTTCATGCAAGATGTCCAACATAATGCGCATCCCTTACATCGCACCACCAAAATGAATGAAAGGTTTAATAGGCGACAACCAAGACTATGGGAGGTAAAATTGGCCAAATCAAAAGTTTAATCAGCCACACCATTTAATTTAATTGTTTGCATTGACCAAACATTTTAGTCAAAAGTTTAATTACACATGCCATTGAATGTAGAGCAATGCAAGTCTGTACTTTTACTGTGGAGACCAAATTGTACTTGCAAAGTTACCCGAGGAGACTTTGGTTCATGGAAGATGGATCCCGCAGTTATCTCAGTCATATCCATGAAATTTATATTCAATTTATCCATGAAAGAAACAGATTTTTTGGATCCATTATATGTGTATGGCAGGCTGAGGCTAGATCCATTATATATGTATGGCTCTTTTAATGACCGTATTAGCATTTTTTATATATCGTTTGAAGATGCAATATTATTGTTTAGTTATATAGGAGAAATACTTTTGATTGAATTGTTTATCGTTAGGAACGTGCAGTTGGTGTCTCTTTATTAACTTCTCTTCTCTTTTATTACTTTATTTTTAAAAGTAGCGCATAATGTATATCCAATCTTTCTTTTTCCTTTCCTCTATGTCTCTCCCTCCCTATCTCTCTCTCTCTCTCTCTCTCTCTCTATATATATATATATATATATATATATATATATATATATATATATCGTTTGAAGATGCAATATATATATATTATATAATATATATACACTGAAGTGACAAAAGTCATGGGATAGCAATATGCAAATTTTCAGATTTAGCATCTTAGAACAGGTATAAATGCGCAGTGCTTTCGCAGAGCTTTCATTTCGTTATTCATGTGAAGAGGTTTTGATGTGATGATGATCGCACGACGGGAATTAACAGACTTTGAACGCGGAATGTTAGTTGCAGCTAGACGCATGGGTCCTGCCATTTCGGAAATCGTTAGGGAATTAAACATTCCCAGATCCACTGTGTCAAGAGTGTGCCGAGAGTATGAAATTTCAGGCATAACATCCCACCATGGACAGCGTAGTGGTCGACCGCCTGCACTTAACGACAGTGACCGGCGACGTCTGCAAAGAGTCGTAAATTCTAACAGAGAGGCAACACTGCGTCAAATAACCGCAGAAATCAATGTGGGACGTACAAGGGACTTGTCTGTTAGAACTGTGCGGAGAAATTTGGCTTTCTTGGGCTATTCCAGCAGAAGACCGACTCGAGTGCCTTTACTGACAGAACGACATCGCTTGCAGCGACTCTCGTGGGCACGTGAGCATATCGGTTGGTCCCTAGATGAATGGAAAACCGTGGCCTGGTCCGATGAGTCACGATTTCAGTTGGTAAGAGCTGATGGTAGGGTTCGAGTGTGGCGCAGACCCCACGAAGCCATGGACCCAAACTGTCAGCAAGGCACTGTTCAAGCTGGTGATGGCTCCGTAATGGTGTGGGCTGTTTTTTCATGGCATGGACTTGGTCCTCTGGTGCTACTGGACCGAACATTGACTGGAAATGCTTATGTTCAGCTACTTGGAGATCACTTGCAGCCATTCATGGACTTCATGTACCCGAACAACGATGGGATTTTTATGGATGACAATGCGCCATGTCACGGGCCACAACTGTTCGCGATTGGTTTGAAGAACATTCTGGACAATTCCAACGAATGATCTGGCCACCTAGATCGCCCGACATGAATCCCATCGAGCATTTATGGGACATCATCGAGAGGTCTGTTCGTGCCCAAAATCCTGCACCATCAACGCTTTCATAATTACGGACGTCTATCGAGACAGCATGGCTCAATATTCCTGCAGAAGACTTCCAACGACTTGTTGGGAGTCCATGCCACGTCGAGTTGCTGCACTTCGCCGGGCGAAAGGAGGGCCGACACGATATTAAGAGGTATCCCATGACTTTTGTCACTTCAGTGTACATAAGTGTAAAGAAATTAGTGTAAAGAAATAATTTTACTATTTGTGTGCAGAAATTTTTTTTTGCATATAAGAGCAATTACCATAAATAATCATATTTTTATTCTTTTAGAATTTCTGTCATAGTATAGTTCTTTTAATTGCCTCGGAATAACCCACTTAAAATTTAAAATTGAGAATATATTTATGTTAAAAGGAATATTTCATTATATTAAAAGTAAGTGATACTAATAACGTGACAAATCTGGAAACAATATCTGATAATTATTACAAAATTTGGATGTTTGTAATTTTTTAATTAAGAATTACTCGAATTACTTTAAATTCTGAGATGAATTACTCATGAAAAGAGGTCATACAGTCATAGCGTCATGCTATGGCCACTTGAAATGCTGCAAAAAAGGCTCCCTTAAAAATTAGTTTCCAGTAATAAGGTAATCAAAAATACATCTCAATTACACATTTGTTGGAAAGAAATATTTAAATAATTTTGGTTTACATATGTCTCTGATTTTATGCACACATAATCTTGTATTATGTGTCTTTAACAACGTGTGTCATGTGTCAAGAAGATGGCTGTAGTGTTGTGAATAGGATGAAAAGTTGATTTCAATATATTTAACCATTCAATCATATCTTACAATATTTTAATAAAAGACTAATACTCTTTATGCAAGTGTTGTTTACCATTATAACTTAATGACTGTGTAATACAACATTGAATACATTTGTTTGAAATTTCATTTGAAAATTTTAATTTTTATTAAATAATTGTACATTATCTTGATTAAAATTTACATGGAAATAAAATAGTATTTCAAATTTAGAAATATGGAATAATAACCCATTAAATTAAAAATCTCCTTACTTTTATTAATTTGCCTTTGTTAAAATAAGACGATAACTTAATACATTTTATAAAAGAAATCTTTGAATTTGCAAAATTTTAATATCTGTAATGAATAAAATTATTTAAATGTTTACCTTCGAATTTTTTTATGAAAAACCTGAAGTTGAATATCTATTTGAATCACATTTTATCACCTGTGTATTAAAAAAATTACGAAAATAATTATACTGGAAATGATAGTAAAAATTTAAAACTTATTCAGCATATTTAGAAGAACTTCAAATTCAAAGACATTTTTAATTTAAAGTTCAAAGTATAGATTTTGGAAATTGGTTTGTTTAGCAATATTTTGGCTATTTAATAGTTTTTTATGCTTTTATGTTTCTAATAACAATGTTATTAAAAAACGTTTGTTGTTCTATCTTGAAGGAGTGTTCATTTGCAAAATAAGCAAATTGTAATTTATTAAAATTACAGCAGATGTAAAAAAAAGAAATTTCTCTGAGGTTTCCTTTGCTTTGAAAAATACCTTCTTTAACTTGATCTCTAACCCTTTCTATTTATTCTCGAAGTAAAGAATGTCGTCGCAAAAATAAAATTCTGTCAAAAGCAGCTTATATCGCGTTTTCTAAGCAATAATGCTCTTCATGAAAATGAACATCAGTTCATAAAGAGCGATATATCCCAAATGATTAAAGATGCAACAAGTGTAGAACAACATAAAGTATTTTGCAGCATAGTCAGATCATACGCATATATAACGAAACTGCATAAGATGGCGGTTTGTCAGGACATAATTAAATAATGCTTGTAAAATTTGGAATTATGTATTTTTTTTTTTTACCTTTATTGAAACTCCTAAAACCCACAAAGTTAGAAGAATAAACATTCTCCTTTTATTTTTTAAAAGAATATTTTATGTTTTCAATTAGCTGATTATCATGATTTCAATTTTTAATTTTATTTTTGTCAACAAAAATCGTTTCTTAACAGCAATTAGCCATTAACAAATATTTCAAATTTTGAAATCTTTTCAGAAGACAAATTCAAAGATGTATTTAGCATCATACTTAATTGTTCCTGAAAGAGATCAATGGTAGTGGAGGAGTTACTTCCACAGCTATTAGGAGTGGTCGGAGCTAGGATATCAATAGCTAGCTATCTTACTAAATTTTCCAAGTAAGTTTTATTTTATCAAGTAATTTTCTACGCAATTATAATTTACCAAGTAATTTTCCAATGAAGTGTTTCTATATACATCTCCAAGAAAAGTGGTGATTATGCAAATCACTGCATAGAAATGAAAAACTACTGCGTGACAGAAACAAATTAAAATCAGTAGCAAAATGTGCTTTAATGATTTTATTAGAACTTACACAGATCCATTTGTAAGAGGAGAAAAGTTTATACGAATTAGAGCAGTTTAAATTGCAATAAGATTGGGGCGGGAGCGTATAAATAAGTTGATAGGAAATGGAGTTGTGAATAAGAACAACAATACCACCATGGCGGTGGTGATGATCCTGAGAACAGTTATTCCTAAGGAGTGTATAATTAGAAATAGAAAAATTAAAATAAACTCTGAGCAGGTTTTCTGAAGCAGTAGCAATTTCGGTTTGATATAATATTGTTATCAGTAAAATTATTAAAATCGGAAATTTTAGACTAGATACCACATGCGTTCCAGAAACACATACAAATATCTGTAGTCAAAACCATCACTCAGAGGTGTGTGTTTATTTATTTATTTACCCATTTTTGAAGAAACCAGACAATTAATAAAAGTATGGAGTTTGTGAATTGGATTTTTCGAATATTTTAAATTTGGGGTAATGAGCGAATTTCTTCATTGGTATTCATAAAAATGGAAGCCAACTTCATTAGGATGTATAGAATTTCAAAATTAACATCATTGACGGGTGATTGGTGGTTCCTGGGAGTAGGTAAAGGAGAAGGGGATAATTGGGAACCCTTAAGGGTTTTATCAGAACTGAAATCAGAGGAGAAGAGTCTGAAATTCGCCAGATTAGTAAGCATTGATTATATTAGAATTTACATAGAATTTGAAAACTTCAAAGAGCCACGCAAAGCAGCTAGGTGACAAGATCCACAGCAATTAATGCATGTTTGATTTTGTGTTATTTGAGGATGAGCTGTATGCTCCTTGAGTAGCGTTCTACACCACATTTCAACTATCTAGATTAAAAATAGATCCAAAAACTGCATCTAAAACATTGCTTAGCAATGGGTTTCTTGTTGAATTTCTCTATCTTGATAGTAAGATAATTGAATATAAAAATCGCATTACTGCTTTTCTCTATACAAGCTTCCATACTGGAAGTGACTGCCTGGTATTAGTTTTCGTCAACTGAGTAACATTAATATCAGAAAATCGTAGCAGAGCCAGAGAGGGACTTTAATATCTTCCTCAAAAGTTTTCTTGGGGATACCTTTCAAAACGACTTTTAAAGGTCTTTAGAATTTAGGAGCGATCATAAAGTGCTTGATTCCGTTTTCTTTTAAATACATAGTAATAGTATGGTATAGTATGGTATTCGGCAACAATTGGGTACATTTTTGAGTTCTTCAGAAAGGCTAATCTTAATGGATTTGTTAAACATTTTGTCAATCTTATTTAATGTAGTCGTGAGATTGATTATAGGTCTGATAATAGAGAGGTAATTATGGGGAGACAGAAACAGCGGTATTAGCTTCATCAGATTTAGATACTTAAGTTTATTATGCAGCTTAATATCATTAACATTAGAATTATTATTACCACTAATAGTTTTTACTTTAGCGACTAGCCTTATTAACATTATTATGTGTTGAAGAATTATGATACTGAGATAAATGATTAGAATCTCTTTTGTTGTTGAGATTAACATTAAGGGGCGTATTTAAACACAGTTATTATCAGGACAAGAATCTAAAGCACTAATCCCTTCATTTTTATATCCATACTTTTTTTTTTTTTTTTTTTTATTTTATATATATAAAGTGAATGCGAATTGATGAGAAAAATGTTTAAGGAGATAGAGTTTTCGTTATAGCTGGAAGTAAATTTATTTCTCTTTTTTGAGAAAGAAATTGAATACACCATTTAAGAGAACATATATTGTTCTAGGTGGACTAATATGATCTTCTGATTTGTTCTATTAATATTTAATTTTTGAGAATATCAGAAGGCTCATTTTTACAATCTTGCATACAGTTCTTATCGAAACATGTTTGCATCCATTATCAATCGAAGGGTCGGAGATTTTATGGAAAAATTTCAGTCATAGTTTCAACTTTTCAGGAAATTCATGCCATTGCGTCTTCCATAAGAGAAATATCAAATAAATATGATATAATGTTTTGAATGGAGGGATACTTTATATTTTTTTATTATCAAAAACATATTAAAAAAAATTTATATTTCATTGAAAAAGTGGCAAATAATGAACAGAAATGGCCATAATCTTTTTAAAAGCGAATATATTTTTGAAAATTCTAAATTTCATTATCAAAAACATATAAGAACTTATTTTCATCATTAATAAATTATGTCTTAGAAATAGTTAGAAGTCACGCATGCACAGAAATGAATTTTATTATATTTTTAAAGATTTTTTTCTGTAAAACATATGAAATTCTTCATGATCCCATTAATTATAATAATAAATAAAGTTAATTAATACATCTTATTAACGAAATCTTTAAATACCAAGCCTTTTAATGGTTAATACATAAAATGAAACCAGATTGATAGAACTTTATTCATTTTAGCCTTAAATAGAACTTTATTCAAATAATATTTATCCATATTTCATCTATATTTGTAGTAGAAACATTATTAAAATTCAGTATTTAACAAGATTAATCGCAATTATTTTTTTTACGAGTAATTATAAGTATATAATATTGAAATTAAAAATAGAATTTATTTCTAACGGAAAAAAACCAAAATAAACAAATACAGAATATTTAAAAGAAATATTTCAATTTCAAAAAGGACTTTAATTAAATGTTAAAGGTAGAATTTTTAAAAACTGAATTTTGGAGAAATACTTTTTATCTACTTCATATTTTTAAAAACTTTTGTGCTTCTAATTCTAATAACAATGTAAAGATGGCGTAAAATTTATTGTCCTTACACTGAAGGAGTGTTCAGTTGCAAAATAAGCAAATTGTAAGTTATTAAAACTCCAGCAGATGTAAAAAGAAAGCTTTTTGTGAACTCAAAAATTCCTCCAGCTGTGAGAACCAACTGTCGTTTTGATTGAATAAAACGCAGAAGCAACTTGCTGCTTTCTATACTGTCCTTTGCTAGGCTTAGTTGAAAAGTAACTTCTCTAACTTGATCTCTAACCTTTTCATCTTCTCTGTGTATTCTCGAAGCAAAAGAAGATTATGGCAAAAATGAAATACAGTCAAATGTAGCGAATACTGAGTTCTCTAAATCCAAGATGATATCGATATAACCAAAAATCCGAGTACTTTTGATAACATACCAAACACAATTGTGAAATGGGATGCCATGAGCCAAAATATTTCCCCAGATAATGCAGACTCAGTCATCACAGCCAATCCGTGCAACTTATTGTAGTTACGAATGAAGTGATGAACGATTCGTTTCTTGTTTGAAGTTCGGATTGAAATATGTAATTCTTCAGCACATTGTTTGGTCAGTCGATTCAGAATCAAGCACCAGTGTATATAAAATACTGTCAGAAACAAAGAGGAGACACAATTCTAAATAATCTTGTCAAAACAATATAAGTAATGTTGAATGATACTTTAATAGGTAAACTCACATTGATATTAGAGTGGAAAGTTAAATCCTTCAAACCAGTTTTCCGACTCGCATTTATCTATGCATAATACAATGATTACTGAACCAAAATAACAGAGACAGAAAAGAAAATACAATAATGTGACAAGGTTTGTAATAAGTTTATACTTAGCTAGTTTCACTTTGTGTGATTTTTGTACCCTTTCAAAAGCTTTCAAGAGACTTGTGATACGAGTCCTTTTTATATAAATCGAATACCGGTTCATAATAAGTGATATTTCCCAAATCATTAAAGATATTACTAATTTTGAGCAGCCCAAGCTCTTGCACTTCACAATGAAATCATATACATATATAGCTAAACTGTAAATGATGCTAATTTGTCCAATAATCGACATTATATGTAAAATATGAAAAATATTTCTTCGTTCATTTTTCATAATTATTGAAACTCCTAAAGCATACAAAATTTTAAGAAGAATATTCGATTGTTCCAATTTCTTTTTGAAAGAATTTTCATGATTTCAAACCAGTTTAGGTCAATTCTTCATTTTAGTAAGTGAAAAGTAATACTTATTAAAATTTTATTCATTTGTTCAAGTAAGAATTTTTTGTACAAAACAAAATGGCAGCTAATGTTTCAAGTTTGTAAACACATTGTTGCGAATTTAAAATGCCAAGAAATATAATCAAAACGTTTTAAAGCAAATTTTTCAAAGTATTATCCACATGTTTCCTTAAGTATTGCTAAAACCTTCAAAAATGTCTTGCTTTTAATTTTTTTAGTGAAAGTTTCTTGACTTGAATTTTTCTTTTAATAAAATTTTCTTACAGATAAAAATAATGTAACATCTTTCATTCATTCAAAGTTATATTTCGTTTATGCTTTTAAAACCACAATAAAATTGCTTAGCTTTTTTGTTATTTTTTGGTTTCATTAGTACGAAATCTTGATAAATTTTTTATTACTTAAAAAGAAAATATTCTACTTCTTTTCGAATGAATTCATTTTGCCTTTAATGGATCATATTATTCCATAAACATGCGCTTTATTCGAAAAGTCGTTTATTGATTTCAACATATTTACCTTAATAATTATTATTTGCGAAAGTTGTTAAAAAAATAATAAATTCGATTAAAAGGCCTTTGCAACTCTTAGTCAGTTTTCTGAAAATATCGAAATTCAGATCAATACTAATAACACAACTTCAACAAAAACTATCAGAATGTACCAAATCTAATTTGAAAGTAAAGTAAACTTGTAAGTGAAGAATTTGTAAATAAAAGTAATGAAACTGTCTGCGATATTTTGAAGTATCAGAAAATTATCAAGACAAATATCACAATAGTTTTAATCGATATCTGGTATAATTAAATCCCCCAGCCCCCAATGTCCCCCTCCTAAAAATCACCATGACATTTATTTTGTGTTGTAGAACACATATTTAAGGATTGAGTAAAATGGATAACCATTTTAAAATAAAAGCTGTGAAATATGAGGGGAAAAAAAAAAAAAAAAGAACAACTGTAAGAGGGTATTTAAAAAAAATTTTTAGATCAACAAAAGAATGAAAAAAATTTTAGAATATTTTTAAAAAAATCTTTAGAGGATTTTAAATTAGATAACTTTTCTTTTATAATTGTTTATAATTTACAGTTAAACAGTTTGAATAGCAAAATATATTATTTGCATTTGCACCATATATAATATTTGCATTGACTCACTTGGTAGCTCAGCTGGTGTGAGCATTAGGGGGTAGGTTCAATCCATTGGTGACTTTGTTGTAAACGCTGTTTCAAAAAACAAGCCAAGATGGCGTTTGTGATGTTCAGCTTCTTGCTCGTGAGTCGGACTACCTTTTGGGAATTGTCCCTGTTTATCTCCCAAACTCTATACAAATTGCGGGTAGTTCCCTTAAAAATCCCCCCGAGGAAAGCCCTGCCCTCCTTCTTCAGCGACAAGAGCAAAAGTCAAACTTTTACCTAAGGGCTTTTCTAATAACGGCTAATGGTCAATTGGTTAGAAATCTTGACTTTGGTACCACAGACTTCAGGTTCGAATTCTGGCAATGAAATGGGTGTTTGTTAGCCATTCGGAATCCACGTTAAACTGTACGTTCCTGTCTAACTAGCCTAAAGTTTACACAAAATGTCCGTAGAGCGACAAACCAAATCTACCTACGGGTGTTCCATCAAAAACAGAAGCTGCCCTCGTTACATGAAGGATACGACAACATTAAATATTTTATATAAGTTATATATTTAATATGAACTGCATCTTACTTATAGTATTTAAATTCTTAAAAAAATTTACATTTAAATCACTTATAGAAAAAAATTTATGAATACTTAGCAATTATTTTTCTTCTAAAATTAAATTTAAAAAAATTTATTTAAATAGTCATTTGGGTTGTAAATCTTTCATCGATAAGCTGTTTTTGTTTTTACAAGTATCTAAGATGAGTTTGTTTGCAATTGATTATTTGGCAATATGATTTTCATTGTTACTTAGATCAAGTTCGGCAGATTATTTTCTGCATTATACCCAATTTACTGCTCCTTGCATTACAGTGGCTTGATAGCCATCTGGCTAGCACTCTGGCATTTGGTACTTTAGGTTTGGATTCTGGAGGTAGCATGGATGTTTGTTAGAGGTTCGGAATATAGATTAAACTGAAGGTCCCGATCTAATTAACCTAAAGTGTGCAAAAAATGACTGTAGATGCGACAAACCAAACCAAACCGTGAATTAGGAAGCAACTAGGGATTTGTTCTCCTCCTCGAACTCAATGGAGGAACTATACAGTCCAAAAATTCATCATCCCCATTTAGACAGAGATTTTGGTTCATCTTGTTCATCTGGCCTCATCCTCCCCCCCCCCCAGTGCGGATTTTTCATTCATAGACTTCTTATAATTATACAACTTTTCATAATTCTGTGTCAAAAAAATATCCAGTGAGGCACAATAAACAAAACAGGAGCATGCATTTTTTTCTAAAATATTAAATTTAAAGTATTCTTTAAATAACGCAAAATTGTTAAAATAATCAAATAAAAATTTTTTAACATAACTATAGTGGATTTAAAATCATGATGATAGTTGCGTTTTATTAGCATAATTAATTAAACAAATTAAAATACTTAGTTTGACAAGCAGATATTTTTTAACTGTGAATATAAATTGATTTTTTTATTGAGAGCATTTATCATTGTGTACTTCATGAGCAAATTATATTTAAAATATCTCGAGAAAATAACTTTCTGAATTTAAATTATGAAAACATGAAATTTTGACAAAAGTTAGTTTATTCTCTATGTGAAGTTTTTGCACAGTAGAAAATTTGATGAATTAATAATGCATGACTTGGTGCAAAACAGAACAGGTGCTAAATGAAAGCTACCTCAAAAAGAAGAAAATATATCATCTAGGTTGCAGTTTTTTTTTTAAATGCCTGATTCTCAAATTGCGTGTAATGTATATAAAAGATTTTCAAGTTTAATTGTTATAGGCGTTTAGAACAAATATAATACAAGTAGGGATTGCAATATCGGACTAAAAGTTCAATACCGGTATTCGGTATTTTTAAGATCTTAATACCGGGATACCGGTTTTAATACCGGTAGTAGATATTTTAGAAAAAAAAGAAAACACTGGTTTTTTTGTTTTATTTGCCAGTATTATTAGATGTAAATATCACAAAAAAATATTATAATTTATAACAGTATATAAAGAATCACAAAAAAAGTAAAGGAACATCTTATTTATTTAATTCACAAAAAAAGTGTAAATATCACTATTCAGTCTGTGGTACTATTGAAAATTTTTGAAAAATGATCTAAAAAATATAATGCATCAATTGTACTATCATTAAGCCTGGAACGTAATTTTGTGCAAAAATTACCAGCTGTCGAAAACGCTCTTTCAGCATCTACGCTAGTTGGTGGTACTGTTAGCAATGCGCGATATACTTTTTTCCAAGTATTTACCTCTAAATCCCTCATCTTCAAATAAATCTATTTCTCCTCGGATTGTTTTCGATACAGCTGATTTCTGTATTGTATTTTGGTTTGTTGACATTTTTTTAGTTATCACTAATTCTAATTTTTCTTCAACAGACAATTAATTTTCACTATCAACATTAGTGTCATTATAATCTTTGATAACTGTGCAGAATTCTTCTGAATGGGGATAGGTTCTGAATTCTGAATAAGAATTTACAGATAAGAATAAGAATTTCACAAATAAGAATTCACAGATACGATTCTTTCTAAATTTCTAGTAAATACCGAAAAACCGGTATTTAAACTTGTGAATGCCGGTATTACAAAACTGTACAAATGGCTCAAAATACCGGTATTCGGCATACCGGTATTGCAATCCCTAAATACAAGAAATATAAAACACAAATATTTACGCTCCACGTATGAAGTTAGCTTCTAACAGTGGTATAGTGGCTGAGAATTAACGGATAGTTAAGAATCCAGTGTTCCTCAATTAACCTCTTTTTATCTGTTATTTAATAGTTATATCCTATCTTTTACTTTCCTTTCTTTTAAATATCTTAAAATGGTAATGTAATTATTCAAATCACTCTCTTTTACTTGGAGTTTTCAATAAAAGATATCAGAACATGACTGAGAAGCAGATTAGGCATTCAAATTAATTATATAGTGGAAAAAAAATATGCTAATTCTAAAGAAACAAATATGCTAATAATAATAAAAAAATATATAATATAAATAATATAAAAAGAATATGCTAATTCTGAAACCAAGATAAAAAAAAAGTTGAAATTTTATTATTTCTTTAATTTATTATTGCTTTTTAATATTAGTTTAAAAATTTTCGATTACGTTTTTATAATTTCATTATGATAAAAAAAAAATTTGGTGAAATCATAAAATAGGAGCCGTTGGGATTTGGCGTAAAAATTCTTTTCGCCAATTTCCGTCAAGAAACGGGTTGAGATTTTAAGTGAAATTTTTACAAAAAAAGTACAAGAAAACCGGGTTACCGCATTTGAAGACTCAGTTGGTGCCACAAAAAGTCACCAAATCCCAACGGTTCCTCTTTGGCGATTTGGCCAAAAATTTATATATATATTATGATAAAAAATAGTTATCTGATACACATACAAAATACTGCATTTTGTGATTCAAATACACTTCACTGCATTCAAATGAAATTGTTTTGTACCAGCTAATAACCATTAAATGAATACAAATAAACAAAAGTTATATCCTTCTTGAAATATGAAGGTAGCAGTAATTATGAAGCAGAAAAAATAAACAAGTAAAAATCAAATTACTAAGAATTTAGATGTTTTTAAAAGAATAACGAAAATTCCATCAATCGATTTAATATTATCATCAGAAACCAAGACGATTAAGTTTTTCTTTACAACTTATCTTCCTGCTGTAATTAAAAAAAAATTATAGAAAGCAATTGAAAATTTTAAATATAATGTGGTTTAAAATAGCTTATATTATCAAAAGTAAAACATCAATCATTCAAGTACTGGGAAAGGATAAAATATTTTTAAATCTATAGCACATCAATAATCTCCTTTGTTATTAGCATTCAGCCAAATAACGAAAGAGTTCTAGCTTTATTTTCTTTAGAATAAAATCTCGCTTATAGTTTAGTATAGTGTTTAATAAGCAGATACAAGAACAATTCAATCAACCATTGCTTGAAAATCAGTTTATTGAATATTTGATGTTCTATTGAATAGTTGGTGTGTCTAATAACAATACATATATAAGAAAAATTATTCGCATAATTAATACTCAAATGTCATCTTTTGTGGTAATAATAGTCTAAAGTATTTGTATAGCTTTTTAGTTACAAAGATCTCTATTCCCAATAAAGGTACATTTTCTTCAGAACATTTGTCACTGGAATAGCAGATACGTAATAGGTTCACCATTATCTAAAGTACATCACAAGATATCTGTTACATTATACGTATATTTTGATGATACGGTTTCAAAGAAATACTTTTATGGTTTCATAGATGGAAATACAAACAGAAAATACTCTCTTCCTCAAGAAGAATTTTCTAACCGAAGAATTTTTCGTGTCTATCTATTATCGTGTTAGACACGATAACTTTTAGTTTCATTTGTCTAGTTTTGAACAGAGATCCGTTATTTTGGAAATTCAATGTCCTATTAACGTGAGAGCTTCAGAATTTCACATATATTACATAAATTTTAATGTATTTTTATCATTAACGATTTAATTTTTGTTACATTTATTTTCTTTAGCACAGATTTTGACTCCTCTGTTAACAATATATTTTTTAAAAAGTGCATAAAAAATTTAAAACAAATGTTTTATATACATTTGTGAGCTGACTGAGTACCTTGGGTGCGGAGCTACCTTTATCTCCTTTCTTCATAAAATACTGTCGATACCCTTTTTTATGATTAATAAGATTAAAAAGCAAGACAATTGATGAACATTTGAAGTGTTGACTATATCTCTGCTGCCCGTTTGGCTCTTATTCAACTACAGGATCGATCAGTTCCTCTAAAGTAGTGCTTCTATCTGATTCGAGAGCAGCTCTTCAGGCTATAGATTTCCCATGTTCCTCTCGATCCAAAGATAACGATGGCTGTATTAACCTTCTGGCACGGTTGTCAGATCATAATAAAACAGTTTTCTTGCTGTGGATTCCAGCCCACTGTGGGAAACGAAGTCGCTGACTTCTAGCAAAAAAAGGGGGACTCTGTTTTACAGCTAAATAATCAGGAGTTAGCGTATCATTCCGTTAAGACGATAATTAATATGACTCTTAGGTGCTCCTTCTTTGAAGATGCTGGAGGTAGAAATGGTCACAAGCCTTTCTACGATCATATTCATGATATCCTTGAATGTCCTAGAGAAATATCGGTGGCATTGCTACAGTTTTTCTCTGGTCACGATTATCTCTACAAGCATACTAACAGAATGAAACTAGCTCCTGGCCCTCTCTGTCTCCTGTATGATAATCAGGAATAAATGGATATGTCTCATTTTGTTTCCTGTTCTGCACTGTCACCTGTTTCTATATGGAAGCGTTATTGGATTGTCCGACTAAGTTGATGGATTAGCTGATGCCATTAGTATCTATCTTGTTCTTTGCATTTTTTATATCTGTTGCTCTGTAAACTTGCCATTGAAATATATATAATAGCATATGTCCAGTCATTCCTGGGTGGGAAATGCCATGAAAACATCATTTGAAATTATGGTGACAGTAGAGGATGTAGCTCGATGTGTGGCCCAATGGCAACATGCGCAACTAGCGTCCAGAAAGACAAATGTTCGTTTATGCTGGCGACATTGTTGTAGTCAATGCTTTCACAAGGAGGATGAGAATTTGACAATATCTGTAAAGTACCTCGAATAGATAGTCAGGCTGTCTGGTGGGTGTTTCTGTGTTTTCACTCATACGGTACACAAATGCGGAGCAGTTACCTCTAAAAGTCCTCCTGTCCTCAATCGTCTGTGGGTTGTTCGTGATATACTATAAGTGGTACATGCTTGCTGTGCCAGTTGTGGATGACTTAGATCAGAATGACTCGCATTTGAAATTCAGCAATGTGATATAATATTATTTGAAGTTAACTTAATTTTTTTAATTTTATTATTATGAATTAAAGTTTTGAGTTTGTAATAAAAATTGAATTTATATTTGTATTCATCATATTACATTTGATTTATAAAGAATTAAATACGCAATGCATCAAACAACTGGATATTATTTTATACCTGAGTTCAAATCTATAGCATGCCAATAAAATTAATAAAGCACAGTAAATAATTAACTTTTGGCTATAAGTAATAACTTTTGAAAAAAAGACAATAAAATGTTATATTAATCCTGAAGATATGAGTCCCCAAGCCTCTGTTTACAGTTCTGATTATGTGCCCAGCCTTTTCTTATAGATCGATTCAGCCTTAAAAAAGCCCGGCCAAAGTCAATAGCATCGAGGCCCATCTGCGCAAACCAATAATAAAACACCGTGAAAATCGATTTGTCAGTACGGATATAGAGCCCGGATTTTTTCTTTTGTACCAAACACAAAGTCTTTGTTTTTCATTACTTCTAAAAAGAAACATCATTGGTTATCTTTTACATTTAGTTACAAAAAGTTGTATTGTTATTTCCGTAAACTTTGGTTAGATTATTTTAAATTTAATTTCTTTGAATTAGAATTACATAGAGCACGAGGAAAAGTTAATTCCAAAGATTATACATGTATTAATAATAGTAGCACTTAAAAAAAATAATTGACATGTTATATACAATTTCATAATTTAATAAATGAGAAAATACTGAATGATATATATTTCAAATATTTAAGTTCATAACTTTTTTTGTTTGGAAGGAACATATTTCATATTCTTCCTTTCATTGAATTGTGAAACCTCGCTTTTTAATTAATGGTAAATTTATTATAAGATAAAAGAATTTTATACGATAATATTATGTATAATACCAAACAAATAATGAATTTTAATGTAACCCATTTTTTAAAATCCAACAGATTTATATACTATTTTATCTTATAAAAATAGCACATAAAAACTGTTATTTGATTACCAATGTCTATGAAAGCAAAATAGAATGATTTTTTTCTTTATTTCATCTTCTTTTTTTCTTATTATATATTATGTATAATTAAATTTTGCAAATAAATAAAAATAACTAAATTGACATAATTCAAAATTTAACATTTATTTTAATTTGAACTTTTTTGAGAAATAACGCAATTATAAAAATATGAAAAATAAATAATGCAATTTTTTAATATTTTTACAGGTATATACACTTTTATTTTACAAAAGAATGAAAATATTCATATATTTTGATCCATCAATATTTCATGTATCTAACATTATTTTAAAATAAATTGAATAATTAATTTTATTAATAGAGTTTCTTAAATTTAAAAACATTTTCTTTAATCAAATGATTTATCTTAAACAAGGAAATGTATTGCTTTGATTGCACGTACAGTCAGTTATTAAATGCCAGAATTTAGTCACACTGTGGCAGAATTACTGACACAAGGCTTCCAACACACTTTATTCTCCCCATACACAAATGGGCACAGACTAAACTGTCAGTGTTAGTTGTTGCTTTTGAAGGAAGGAATTGGGTAGAGAGAGAGAGAGAAATCCGGGTTTTCATTGTTTTTCGTCCTTTATGCCGTACATAGTTATCTAATAGGTGAACATGTAGACAACGATCTTTTATTTTCATTTTTAAAATTTTTTATAAAAATACTTCTTTTATTCTTCAATTCCTTCTGATAGCTCACACTCTCCCTATATATATATCTTGTTCAAATTTTCAATCGTTAATAAAATAATTTTTTATTCATCCACTCAAATTCAAATACATTTTTGAACGTGTAGTGGATGACACTTGACGTTAATACATTTTTTCAAATATTAATTCAGTAATTAAATTTAATTAATTAATTTTATTTTTTTTAGATTTAAGTTGCATATATCTACCAATAGATGGCACCAGATAAACTTAAAAAATGCAAATTATTTATAAAGGCTTTCTGCAATATAATGTGAAAAAGTAGGAATTGACTTTAATTTTTTTTTTTTTTTTTATGTTACTTGTTTTTCTGTTAAAAAAGCATTTACATAACTTTCAATAAACAAATTTACTTCCATCTTAGCAAAGTTTTAAAAACTTTTTTTTTTTCTAAATTATTCTCAAAAACAACAATAAATTCTGATGAAAAAAAATTCTGATTGTGAGTTTATGAATTTAGTATTTGCTTTCAATTACGTTGTTGTTTTTTATTTATTTTTTTTTTTACGTTTTGTTCATATTGTTAATTATTTCTTTAATTTAGTGTTATAGGTTTGATCTTCATATAAAAGTCTGAGTAATCAATATTTGCATTCCTTTTCTTGAACACAATATTATTTCCTTCTTTGTTACAATATTATAATGCATATATTTCAATATAAAAAGAAATTTGTTTGAATATAAAAATTATTTATAAATACACCGATATTTGAATTAACATGATTTCTCTAAATAAATAGCCAATTTTTTACAATTAGTTTGAAAGTGAAAGAAAAATTAAAATAAATTAAAAATAAAATGTTGTTTAGGTTTTTATTTCTAAATACCAATTTTTACCCGTCCCTACCTCAATAGTTCTAGCCACTTTTGGCTTCTTTTTACACTAAATTCAAAGTGATCCTAAGCAATTTTTTTAATAGCCTTCGTTTGTTAATATGCCTTTATTTGCTGCATTTTGAGTGGCCGAATGGAATTATTCATCCACTAAGTTGTAATACCCAGTCTCACCCCTATTTCCCCGACACCAAATAAATGTTGGACAAAAATAAACCATTTCAATAGGCATTAAAAATACCTTTGCAACCTTTTTTAATGAAGGTGGAGGATCATATGTTAAATAAAATTTTCCTTTTGTAAAAATATAGAAAATTTTTTAAAAACATTTTCAAAATTCTTACATGTATCAGTCAAATGAAATATTCAACACTTCTCTAAATTATTTCTTAAAATTCAAAGCATTAATATTATTAGTGCCTTTCCTTACAACGAAACACATTTAATAAAAATTTCTCAAAGGAAATATTGCCAAAAACTTTTACGCGAATACATCTAGGGTTGGCGTTGAAGTCGAAACAAGGGTTTGTATTTGTGACTATTTACACTTGCATAACCACATTAAAATTCTTTATTTTTCAATTCCTTCTATTAGCTCACACTCTCCCTATATATATCTTCAAATTTTCAACCGTTAATAAAATACTTTTGTTCATCCAATCAAGTTCAAATACATTTTTTTGAACTTGTAGTGGATGACACTGGATGTTAATACAGTTTTTTCAAATATTAATTCATTAATTAAATTTAATTGATTAATTTTTTAAAATTTAAGTTGCATGTATCTACCAATAAATGGCGCCCTATAAATTTAAAAAAAATGAATGAAAATTATTTGTAAAGGACTTTCTGCAATATAGTGAAAAAAAAAGTAGGAATTGACTTTAAATTTTTTTATATATATTACTTGTTCTGTTAATTATTCTCTAAGTTATTGAAAACAAAAGTATTCAAAACGAAAGAGTAGTAGAAGAAATAAAGATTAACGAGAAAAAGAAATCAGCAAAGGGAAATTAAATTAATTAATTAAAAATTTAATCCATTTACATTAATTGTAAATGGATTAAATAAAATGTTTTCTACAATAAATTGCTTTATATATTCTCTATTGTTTGATCCTAAAATGGAAAAAAAATTCAAGATGCAGTCAGGTATTGTCAATAAAAAGTGCTTATTTTGTTTTCATAATTATGATTTTAATTGTATCAGCGATATAAAATAATTTATAAGTTGTTAATTAAATTTGTACAATAGATTTTTGAAATTATTCTGAGTCAAATGCAAACACTTTATACGAAATATAATGAAACAGTAGATCAAGAATTAAAACAAATTATCCGCTGTGATGAAGATATGAAATGGAATTCAATAATTAGTAATAATTATTTTGTAAAGTAAAAATTTATTGATACATTCTACAATGAAACGTATTGCCATCTTGTTTCAAGTTAATAGAACTGCTTTTTCATAAAGTTATTAAATAATTTTAATACACACACACACAAAAAAAAAAAACGATTTCTTTAATGTTATTTTATTAAAAATGCTGCCCATAACAACATAAAATTCTTCAAAAAAATGATTCATTAAATGTTATTTTAATAAAAATGCTGTCCATAACAAAATAAAATTCGTCAAAAAAATGATTCGTTAAATGTTTTAATAAAACTGCTGTCCATAACAAAATAACATTCTTCATTCATTAAATGCTATAATAAAAAAATGCTGTCCGTAACATCTCTTCAAAAAAAGTTATTCATTAAATGTTATTTTAATAAACATGCCGTCCATAACAAAATAAAATTCTTGAAAAAATGATTCATTAAATGTTATATAATTAATAAACATGCTGTCCATACAATTCTTCAAAAAAAAAAAAAGATTCATTATACGATATTTTAATACAAATGCTATCCATAACAAAAATTCCACAAACACGTGCCATCATTACATTTATGCCACTTTCCCTTACAAAACCAGACGAAAACAAATAAGAACTATTAATCTAAGAAAAATAGGCAAACAAAAGGAAAGAGACACACGAACACGCATTTTCACGGCATTTTCTTTTCCGTCCCCGTTACACATGTTCCATTATTACGAGCCGGAAGTCAGGACCGATCTCCAGCCGCGCCCTCATAGGGGCATCTGCAAATATTACACACAACCTCCATATTTTTCTTTCTTTCATCAGACAGAGAGTAAGTTTTCCTGTTATTGCTTTTCCACCGCCACCGACAGGGTTTGTCGGCCTCCATGTTTGTGTTGGATTAATGGAACTTTTCCCGCTGGCCCCCTCCGCATGCTGAAAGATTCAGCATATTGCACTTATTCCAGATGGTGGCCTCCATTATTCTGGTAAGCCGATTACCGTGGAAAAGGGTAAGAAATATATTGGATTCTTGCCTGTTTCCCATTTGCAAGAGTTGCTGAGTGCTTAAGGTTAATAAATTCTCTGCACATAAATCCGTTCGTTGTAAGCATAATGGAAGTGAATGATAATGCATTACTACAGTAGAAATCACGCTGTTTGCTTTTTAAATTTTTGTATTGTTATCTTGCGATTGTATTAGAAATATGTTTAAGAATTTGGTAAATACAATTTAATGTATGCTGTTTGGTTAAATTTGCAAATGTGCAATGAATTAGTTGCTGTTATTCATGCGTTTTCCAGTACTTTTAATAATTAATAACTATTTAAGTTATTAATTTATTTCATTTCTATTCTACTTAAAGTGGAAAATATTAAAAGGCTTAGCTTTTCAAAATATAATGAAGTTTTATCACAAATATGTTATTTCGTTTTTACTTTTCTTCCGAAAAGTAAATTCTTCTAAATTAAATGATGCTTTATCACAAATTTGTTATTTCGTTTTTACATTAGTTCCGAAAAGTAAATTCCTCTAAATAAAATGATGCTTTCGAATGTTACATACTCTTTTATTATTTAGAAAATACCAATGCTTGGGATTTCGTCCTTAAATAAATTTTGCAATTCTTTTTTTATTTTCCTTTCATAGTGCATATGAGTATATTACATCTTGCTTATCTGAAACAAGGATACATATATTTAAATTGGTGTATAAATATTTTTATTCTTATTCTCCAGAAAATAATAGTGGTGAAAAATTTTTCATAAAAGAAAAATAAAACACTAATTTTCTAAATTTTTTCAATTTTTGCCACTGTATTTATGATTTTTCATAATTGGTATATTGCTAATTTCACTAATTTCTAATTAACAATGTGAAATTAGTATATTACTAATTTCACATTGTAGCCTTTTTTGGAAATTTTCATAAAATTAAATTCTAAAAAATAAATAAATAAATTACAGATTTTCTTTTGGTGATATCGAGAAAGAAATAAACAATTTAAAACTAACAAATGAAAATGTAGCGAGAGCTATGAAAAGTATCGGTTTATTTAAAAAAGAAGTTAAAATAACAATATGCCAGTGAGGGCAAAGGAATAAAGAAAATGTCTGGAATGAAGTTTCAGAAAAGAATTAAAAATTCTTTACATAAAACTATATTAATAATTAATTTTTAATACTGATCAAGGTTTTTATCTCTCTAAAAAATGGAATTTACAAATTAAAAAATTTTTTTTTTTTAAATTCATTTTATTTAGGATAAATTCAAAATATGGAGTTTTTCAATATTTTTAAATTCATTTGTAATATTATTGAAATGCATTCTTGAGGGAACTCCATTTATTTAATATTCTTTAACTTGCTTTAATTCACTAAAATATGTCCAGTAATTACTTCGGTTTTCTTTGCCTTAATTCTTATACACACGCATTTTCCTCAATTTATTATGGTGTAATGCAGTTTAATTTGGCTAAAAATATTGTATTTTTATATTTCATTAAGTATTGTATTTTTCAAAAATACGCCTTAAACCTTAATAAAACCTTACGGTAATGTACATTCGTAACCAGAGTATAAAAATACAACTGTTTTGGTATATATTAAAAGACAGAAACGAATCAATCCAGTATTTTACGTCACTTCAGATTTTAGACAGGAAATTTTAAATAAACTCTTACATACCATTATTTATACAACGATAAAATAAGAATTTTGCATACCGTATTTGGACGTCCGTTAGCTTTTTCTCCCTATCGCGCATGCTCATAGGGAAACATTATTACAGATACGCATGCGCAATTTCCTATGAGCATGCGCGCTAGGGAGAAAAACTAACGGACGTCCAAAATACGGCATGCAAAAACTCTCTATTATATGTTGGAATTCTTGTATATCTTTGTGAGGCTCATCTGTTAACTGCCGCTCCCCTTCTGGGCATTCTTCACACCCGAGGAAGATCGGATTACTCACAGCCGAGGAGGAGATCAGGCTAGAGAAAAGGGTCGGAACCAAGGGGGTGGACGAAAGCAGACCTTGCTGGGGGAGGAAGCAAACAATGTGTGGATTCTGATTGTAGATTAACCTCTTTAACCGTAAATATTTTAGTTATAATCAAAACTTGTAAATATGTAATACCGTAACTTTGTTTTCTTTAATCGAACGAAACAGCTTCAATAAATAGTACGACGAAGTGGCGCCGTCGCCAACAGGATGAATGAAGAAAATTTCATTTTTTGGGAAAGTAGAAGTTTCTGTGGTGTAAACACGGTTGAATAATTTTGTTTGAAATGGTGGTGTGGTGAGATTTTTCTGCGGTATTGTTGTTATTTCATATGGTAAAAATTGCAATTCAATCCATTTATAACAAGCCACTCGCCAAAGAATAATACAACAATTTATTCTGAATTACATACTACCAAAAATTAAGTACACATAAAAACTTCATCATTATAACTAAAACTTAACAATATCAAAGTATTAAAACATTTAAAAATTAAAAATGCATAAAAGTCTAAAAGGAGAAGTAAACGTATACTCAGACACAAGATCCTTGGCCTTTCAATACAACAGGCAGACATCTTCTCTGTGTTGTAACGTAGGGTCAAGGCTCGGACAGACGTTTTTACAGATGTTTAGCAAGTAGAGCACAGCCTATTAATCAATATGCCTATTCTGTTAAGGTATTTGGCCAAGCAGTTGTGTTCTGTTCTCAATCAGCAGTTAGCCACTGCCTTTTTATGTGGCCTGGGTGACTAAACTCTTTCCATCCATCCTGGATTTTCTCTCAGAGTTTATCCCTTGATTAATTGATAGTTCTGTGTTCTGTATACAAACTTAATATTTTCCCAAATACTTCTCTTAAGCGAACCCTACAGGAATGGATTCCGCTCAATAAATAATTCTGCACCCTCTTTGCAAATTGGTCTGCTTTTTCATTACCATTTTCTGCGGTGTGTTGCAAGGGGGAAAAGATTCGTGTTCGGCGTCGTTTAACCGAATGAGTTTTATTCTCTCAGAACCTTATATTAATAGAACTGTTAAAAATAATCAGGGAGTGAAATGCTATCCTGAGATATGATTTTTTTCGGTAATATTATTGTGAAGTTATTGTTGTTTTACTAATGTGGAAGAAATCTTTAGCTTTGATGTTAATTTACTTTGGTTTCATGAAATAATTAGCATTGGGTGATTGCTATTGTGTAATAATATTTTTTAAGTCTGTATCATGTGAAAGAATTTTTGATCTTTTTGAGCAGTAAAAATCATGTATCTTAATGAAAAATTAAAGCATACTGGTGAATAAATTTTAATTTAAAACTGGAACTTATTAATAAAATCTTATTTAAGGAAATTTCTGGAAAAAACTGAAAATTCAGTCTTGTGTTCGAATTTGTGTATATGATATTTTTAGAAAATTAAGAAATTAAGCTAAATTCATTTAAAAATTAAGTTAACCAAATATAAGTTTGACTGAATATAATTGAAGCTATTAATTTAAGAATAACTGATGTTAAAAGGTTAAACTACAAAGTATCTGAATTATAATTTAGAAAATATTATTATTATTATTTTATCTTAATGAAGGAGGTATTGATTGTGATTTATAATTTAAATATATATGATGTTAATACTTAATCAATACCTCCTTGAAGGCAAAATTTATAGTATTTTTAATATAATCAATAATTCAGATATCTACCTATTAGTTAAAACTTTTTGCTGTATCATTCAGTCAAACTGATACTGTTACGGAATTCCATAGATAATGAAAGCATCATGCTATTTTTAGTCAGATTCATAAAAGGGACCTAATAGAATTATTTAGTGAATTAGGTGAGCAAATTCTTCCAAGATTCTAAAATAGTTTATTTAAAAAACTTGTTACAAAATTTGGCTTTTTGGAAGATTTTGTTAAAGAAACATGATTTGTAGCTGAAAATACTAGACAAGAAAGACTAGAAAGAAAGAGAAAAGGAAGCTGAAAGAAAAAAAGACTAGATAGAGAAATGGAAACAGTACGAGAGCAAAAACAATGGTAGGGAGAAATGAATTTGAAAATGTGTGAATTACAATTAAAGGAATTTTGTTTAAAAGGGAACACAGCAGCTCGAGTTAATATAACAAAGAGGAATGATTCTGAGGACGAAGGTCTGAATGGAGTCAAGAATAAAAGGGGTAATGCTAGCTTTGATTAGAAAATTTAACGAATGGTAAACTGCATCGAATTAATTTCAGAGTGAGAAGCCGCAAATTGCAAGGAGTCATCTATAGTGGTGGGGAGATTACAGCACTGCGAAATTCGGTGTACTGGAAGATTTGTTGCAAACAAGTAGTTAAAATATTTTAAGATATTTTATTCCTTAGAAACAAAACTTTGTCAACGTTCCATTTGGCCGTTAGACAGATAGGGATGATTTGTGGTCTTTTGTCCATGTACGTGCGGCGATAGTGGAAGGATTACATGAAGAGACTTTGATAACTCCTGAGGGTTTTTAGTTATTGGGATAGAAAAGAAGAACCAAGTCTTAAAAAAAAGAACTTACAAGAGGTAGTATTCAATCTGGAGGAAAGGGATATGACAGACAAATCAAGAACATTTAGGAAGTCAAATGACTTCACTGCTCCGGTGGAAACATAAGCAAAAGGAAGACACGAATGGAATTGAGACAGATCGCCTCCTGGAACCAAGAAAGCATAAGAAAAATGCCGTGAAACGCATCGATGGTTATCCTCTCAATCAAGGAGTCAGAGAAGCTGAGTGTTTCGTTAACGAAGTATCGAGATCAGTTTTAGCAGATACAACTTGTTCCATCTATTTTCATGGTCTTTGATTCTGGAATAGGAAGTAGATTCCTTGGCTGGAGTGTGTTTGTTCAGAGGAGTTCTGCGTTCTCGAGAGCTGTTCGAAGAATAAGTTCCTTTACTGATACGATACAGGAATACCATTCTGCATTGGTATGGGGATAACGGTGAAAGTCCGGACTACGGAATCTTAGCCAGGATAAAGTCCTCTGGAGGTATAGGGAGTTTTCGCTGCTGATAGTACGTTGTAGTATATTCCATGGATTATGAATGTTCTCGTAAGCATGTCTGTGAGGCGCTTATAATCGTTGAAAATGATCGTTTGTAGATTGATCAGTCCACCCAATTTGTCAGCTACTACTGCCTCTGGGAGACTATTTTCAAGTTTTTCGTAGTTGTATATACTTCTCCTCTTTAGTTCGGACTTGTACTCTTACTATAGGTTTATCTAAGCATGCCAGCACTGGGTGGTTAGTCGGAGTAGAGGGAACTGGATTTCTTCCTTTGCTTTTTTACTCATGTTGAAATCTGAAATTCTCAATGGAGGAGTACTTAGTTTCTTCCAGAGTGCTAGGCACTTATATTATATCCACACATGGTGATTCAGGCCCCACAATTAGAATTGGCTTGAAGTTGAGTTTAAAATAACAAAGACCATATGAAATGGTAAACTGCAAGCATTATGACCACTACGATATAAGGAAAGTTGATCAACCGATCACAACTACATCAGAGAACTTAATGAAACATAGTTTAATATTGGGGTTGTAACAGCGAAAAAATGACTGTCGTAGCAACTCCTGTCTATGTTATTAACTTTCTTGAACTACTATATATAACACCACTGCCATGTTTTTCAGGCTTATTATACTTTATATGTTGGTCAACCGGAGTTAATTATAGAAGTTTTTGACAAAAAGGGTCTCTCCGTAACTATTTGTATTTAAATGTTAAACGTATTATTAAACAATTCTTGTTTAAAAGTATCTTTACTTAATTAATCATCCGCAACTCACCTGTGTATAATAATACTTTTTGTTGTGATGATATAAAAATTGGGGGGATTAATTAAAGTAGTAAAACTACAAGCATCATGACCATTACGATATAAGGAAGTTGGTCAACCGAACATTACAACTACATCAGATGACTTAATGAAACATTGGTTAATTTTGGGGTCGGAACAGCACCAAATGGCCAAAATGTGTAAATACTGTCTATGTTATTAACTTCTCTGTCTATGACACCAGTTTTAATAGATAAAAACAGCTTTGTAGTTATATATTCGACATAAACTGAAATGTTTATTAATTGACTAAACGCTTGCAATTTACGCTCGCTGATGCTGCTTTATCTCAATTTATCCAAGTGCTGTTAAAATATATTAATGATTCTGCGTATTAATTATCATAACATGAAATGTTAATATGATTTTCAGTTTCGTAAAATACGTTATCAATGAAATGAACATTGTCAATGAATACATTGTCATAGTGTAACTTTATCATCTTCTTGCCATTGAAATGTGATTCACATACAAATAAATGGTGTAAAATTTTAAAGCACAGGTTTCCTAAACAAGTAATAAAAAATTATTCGAGAAATATCGAAAATAACTATTTTGATTATCAGTACTTCGGGAATCGAAAATTAAATCATAAAAAAAATTTATCTAAAAAAAAAGGAAGAAAAATAATAATACCAAAAAGAAAAATTCACAAGATGAATTTTAAAACTGATTCTGGCTAACTTTAAATCTATTGCTCTTCTGAAAAAAAAAAATTAAGATTTAATTTTGAAGTTATATTTGGATCCACAAGAACCTTGCAAAAACTGGAAAATTAATTTGATCCATTATAAGTTTTTTATTTTTTATTTTCGATAAAATCTCTTTTAAGCTGAAGTGATTCAAATTTTAATATATTTCCTGAGTTATTTTTAAACTTAACAAAAAAGGTTAAGTGAGTTTGTGCCTTAAAATGCATTTTTCATCAGTTTGAGGCTGTTACTAATATTAAATTCTTTTTAGAGCAGAACAAAAATAAGATCACAATGATTCTTCCTCTAAATTTGTGTTTTTATTAAAAACACTTATCTATAGTTTAACGCAATAACATTTATAAATGACTATTAAATCTATGAAATTTGAGATTATTGTGAAATATTATATAAAATAAGTTAGATTTTGATATTTTTCTATTAGCCTATATTAGCATTATTCCAAATATATTAAAAATATTGATGTAATTTGTAAAATACATTAATCTATATATAAATTTTATTAATATTATGTTTGATATTATTTAATATGTGATGGTATGTGCAAGAGAATTAAAAAAATATATTTATACAAATAAGTATAAAATTGTGTTAAATTATATTAAAAATATTTTAAGTAAATCTAAAAAAATGATGTTTCCCCTTATTTTATTAAAAATCCTTAACCAATTTAAATAAATACAAAATTTATATCAGGAGTTGATTTTTTAATTTGAGCTATTTCTAAATATTTTTAAAAATTGTTTTAAAAGTTTATCATTATATTATTATTATTTTGCTTTTATTATTGAAAAGGAACAATTTATTTAAGTAGACCTGCAAACATGAATCGGCATAGCCTGTCTATGGAAAATAAACTTTTTCAGTCTTAGTAAATGGGCAAAGAAACAAAAAGAAGATTTCAATGGCTAGTGTAAAATTTCGATAAAGATTAAAATTGACTTTCGCAAAATTGCAAAAGAAGATATATATATATATGTATATACTGACATTTTGGCGTTCGATAATACAGATTTTTCGAGGTTGAGTCCCGGCGTTGCCATGGATGTTTATAGTGGTTCGAATCCTATTTAGAATAGGTCCTTTTGAGTAGGTCCTAATCCTGGTATCGCGCCAGCAAATGTCACCATCCAATCAAAATGAAGTTTCCATTTAACAAAAAAATAAGGTTTCTATTTAAGAAAAAATACTTAATGGCGCTAACGCAAAGACAACACAAAAGATAACAAAAATAATAAAATCATATTAAAAAACTGGACTTAGGTATCAGGTTACGAAGTGCATTGACTGCATAGCATGCACAAACTCCTGCTATTAAACATATTTGAAATGGGGCTTTCGGTCGAGGCCCATACAATCCAAAGCCATAAATATAATAAAAAATTAAAGAGAGGGAAATAAAACGAAAAAAATCCCAAAGAAAATAACCATTCAAAAGTCCAGTTGCTAACAGAATAGGGCTGGGCTAAGGGGGTGGAGAGATATCTACTTTATTAATGCTTGGGCGGTGGTAGACGATGCCGAAAAGTTATTTGAAGTTTTCTGTTGGGTTCTTTTTAGGAGAGAGGAGACGATTATCTCCCAAGAAATGGAAGGTTGCTGCAAATTTTTGAAACAAAGAATAACTACTATTCTTAGAAATCACCTTTTAGGAAATCAGGTTCACTATGGAGTAGTGAAGTGATTGCCTCTTTAGTATAGATCCGAAAGAACATTTGTCTTCAATTATTTTGGAGGAGAAAATTCTCTTCTGAAAGGCTTGAAATCTTTCCTGAGATTTAGGTGGAGGCTTTGGGAAGTTTATACTTGAAGTTAATACTTTTTTTAAGTTTATACTTGAACTGAATAACTTGGACATTTAAGAATTTTTCCTTTAATACGCTCAATTTCTTCATCACTCTTGGTGACTGGAAGTCCAGTTTAAGTGGACGAGATGAAGGATTGGAAGTTAATTTAAAGAAGTCAATTTTCTTTCAAATCTTTTTGAGACTCTTCAGCAGGCGCAAAACATTTTAAGTATTTTCCAGATAATTCATTAGATATCTGCTAATTGAAATGTTCACCTATAAGTTGAGGAATCTCATCAGGCCGCACCATCACTGGAGATGATTAGAAAGGTGTTGCAGGCAGGGAAACATCTTCAGTAATCATCGATTCTTCTTCCTAAAGGTGATGAAGTGTTTTTTAGGGGGAGAGGAGGTAAGAATCAACTTAGAGCATTTAGCCACGTTTTTTTCTTCGAAGAGGAAATGAAATCAATCTATTCTTTCAGTAAGAAAAAAAAATTGAATTTCTTAGTGTTACAGTTTGAAAGTTATAATCTAGTACCTAACAAAAAATAACTGTTGCCCAGTTTGCTTAAAAAAAGAATGTACACTGAAGTGACAAAAGTCATGGGATACCTCTTAATATCGTGTCGGCCCTCTTTTCGCCCGGCGAAGTGCAGCAACTCGACGTGGCATAGACTCAACAAGTCGTTGGAAGTCTTCTGCAGGAATATTGAGCCATGCTGTCTCGATAGACGTGCATAATTGTGAAAACGTTGATGGTGCAGGATTTTGGGCACGAGCAGACCTCTCGATGATGTCCCATAAATGCTCGATGGGATTCATGTCGGGCGATCTAGGGTGGCCAGATCATTCGTTGGAATTGTCCAGACTGTTCTTCAAACCAATCGCGAACAGTTGTGGCCCGGTGACATGGCGCATTGTCATCCATAAAAATCCCATCGTTGTTTGGGTACATGAAGTCCATGAATGGCTGCAAGTGATCTCCAAATAGCTGAACATAAGTATTTTCCAGTCAATGTTCGGTCCAGTCGCACCAGAGGACCAAGTCCATGCCATGAAAAAACAGCCCACACCATTACGGAGCCACCACCAGCTTGAACAGTGCCTTGCTGACAGTTTGGGTCCATGGCTTCGTGGGGTCTGTGCCACGCTCGAACCCTACCATCAGCTCTTACCAACTGAAATCGTGACTCATCGGACCAGGCCACTGTTTTCCATTCATCTAGGGACCAACCGATATGCTCACGTGCCCACGAGAGTCGCTGCAAGCGATGTCGTTCTGTCAGTAAAGGCACTCGAGTCGGTCTTCTGCTGGAATAGCCCAAGAAAGCCAAATTTCTCGCACAGTTCTAACAGACAAGTCCCCTTGTACGTCCACATTGATTTCTGCGGTTATTTGACGCAGTGTTGCTTGTCTGTTAGAATTTACGACTCTTTGCAGATCGTCTATTCTATTAGACGTTTAAATTTTAAAACTAAAATTAAATTAGGGAATTAAAAAGATGCAGTTAAAGATTTTTATGTTTTATGAAAAAATATATATTTCTCCTCTTATTAAGTATTACGTCATCATGATAGGAAGTATAAAAAGTCCTTCATCCTCAATTTAAACCTCACTCGTCTTTAATATTTCAATTTTGTAATAATTTAATTCGTTTCTTTCATTAATTTATCTTTAACGCATGTTCTATATTTCAGAATAGTTGAATTTAAAAATATAGCCATAAAAATACTGATTTCCATCACAAAATTTAGCACTGACTCTCTTATAAATTAATTTTGTAAAATGATTTTGTTATAAAAATAATCTGTTACAAAACTGATATTTTAAAGTATCATAAATCATTTTTTTGAAGTGTCATAATTGTAATTTACAATAAGGAGAAGAAATAATTTTACCAGTACTTATTTTTAAAAGCTGCATATTAAAATTTCTTTTTTTCACTGTTAGAATATTGTAATAGGTTCAAAAATTTTTAAAATTACCTTTAATAATAAATTTTAATAAATTGCTAATTATTTTTGTCAAAGTTAAAAATCTGTACAACGTAACATAATTATCTAATTATTCTTCTAAAATTTACAACCTTACATTAAAGTATTTTTGAATTTTAGATTGTGCGGATTGATTCCAAATAGGTAGTGGAGGAAAATTTCTTAACTATTAATTAAACTCATGTGACCAACTTAGTATGCAAATATACAAGCAAAGAATATACATATAAGATAAAGTATTTTACTAATGGTTTAATTTTCACATATTATATATACACTCAAGAGACAAAACATTATGACCGCCTGTCAATAACGAGTTGGCACGAGAGCTGAGAGTTCTTTGGCGCGCAACACAGCTTCAACCCGCCTTGGCATGATTAATACCACCACTTAATACCAGTTAAATACCACTTCCACTGATCACGTGCCTTCCACGTCATTCAGGCGAGTTCATTGCAAAATGTAGGGGTGGTCATAATGTTTTTGCTCTGAGTGTATATATATATATCATCTACTGGCCATTGAAATTGCTACGTCAGGAAGAAATGCAGATAACAAAAATGATATTTATTGGATAAATATATAATACAGTGGAAATGAACAAGTGATTAAATTTTCAAAAGAAATTTGGGCAGAATAGATCCTCTGAAATCAGTACCCAGAACAACCACCACTGGCAATAATGACAGCATTTATACACCTGAGCATTGAGCCAAACAGAAATTGGATGGAATGTACAGGTACAGATGCCCATGCAGCCTCAACACGATACCACAATTCACTAAACCGTAGTGACTGGCGTATGGTGACAAAGCCAGTCACTCGCGCAACATGGACCAGACGTTTTCTATTGGCCAAAAAGATTTGGTGAACGTGCAGGCCAGGATCAACCGAACATTTTCCGTATCAAAGAAGGTCCGTGCAATACCGGCAGCATGCGGTCATGCATAATCCTGCTGAAACGTAGGGTTTTTCCCGCAGGACTAGAATAAAAAGTAGAGCCACGGGTTGTAACACCATAAATGTAACATGCACTGTTCAAAATTCCGTCAATGCGAACAAGAGGTGACCGAGACATGTATCCAATAGCACCTCATACCATCACGTCAGGTGATGGGCCAGTATATGACGATGACGAATGCATGCTGCCAATGTGAGTCCACCATGATGCTGCAAATGTGAGTTCACCATGATGCTGCCAAACAAGGATGCGAACATCTTGAAGCTGTAAACAGAACCTGGATTCATCTGAAAAATGTCGTCTCATCCTTTGTGCGTCCTGGTTCTGGGTCGTTGATCACATCATTGAAGACACTCATATCTGTGATGCAGCGTCAAGGCCGGCCGCAGCCATGTTCTCCGAGCTGAGAGTTCTTGCTGCTGCAAACGTCGTTGAACTGTTCGTGCAGACACTTGTTGTCTTGCAAACGACCCGTTCTTGACTCAAGGCTCGTGTTGGGGCAGCACGATCCATTAAGGCCATGCAACACGGCTGTCTTCACAGCTGCTAGTGATGGGGTCGTTGATATCCAGCACGGCTTTCCGTATTACCGTCCTGAACCCATCGATTCCATATTCTGCTAACAGTCATTGGATCTCGACCGACGCGAGCAGCAATAGTGCGATACGATAAAACGCAATCCCGGTAAGCTACAATTCGACCGTTATCAAAGTCAAAAATGTGATGGTAAGCATTTCTGCTTCTTACACGAGACATCACAACAACTTTTCACCAGGCAACAACTTTTCTCATACACAAATGGTGTATGAGAAACCGGCTGAACAATTTCCTCATTTAAACACACTGTAGGTGTCGCTACCGGCGCCTGCTTTACAGGTGCCTGCTTTACAGGTGCCTGCTTTGTCTGAATGCGCTGAAAAGTTAATCATTTTCATACCAGATACCAGATTTGACCAGACCTAATCATTTGCATGTCGTCGTTTAAATTTCACGTCTGTAGTCTAGCCAGTAGTGTATATATCATATAAGGAAATATATTGCCTATCTTGGCGTACATATTTAAGCACGATAAGCTTATTTTACTAATCTGGTTGGGAAATTTTTATTCAATCCAATGGTTTAAAAATATTAAACATTTTCTTCAGTTGTGGAATCAATTTTAATTAAAATTTTGGCGCATAAAGACATTTAATAATCAAATTAGATAATTTACCGCATTGTAAAGATCATAAGCATTGTTAACAATAATTTTGCAATATTATTTTCAATGCATGACAAATTAACTACACCATGATTAACTGCAGTAACTGCACCATGTGACTCTTTTATGAAGGGACTCACAAAACTTTTATTCAAAGAAATTGTATGGTGGGGATATTGAAGTTATTGAATGTCGGTTTTTTAATATCTGCTGCTCCGTCACTCCAAATATCTGCATTTTTTTATTTTTAGTTGAAATGGTTTTTCCAAAATATTCTATCAAGCAATCATTGAAAACTTTTACTTCGAAATTTTAGGGATTGAAATCCTTCCATATATTTTATGTATTAAATCATCATTTTCTTCTCTTCTGTAATAGGTTTGGGGCATTTTGGGTCCTATATGGCTTTCAATTAACTGCCCTGACTTCATTTTTCTGTATTGATTTAATAATTTTGAGCCAAGTCATCGTAAAAAATCCCATTTTGTTGCAAATGATTGTTTTTGTTTCTTAATTGTTATTTTACTTAAAATTTAACGTCGTTGAAATGTTTAAACTTTAAAAATTTGTTTTGAGAATTTCTTAAGTGACGTTTCTATTTTATTGGACAATAGTAAAAGTTTATTTAAAAGGTAATAAAAGATAGGATTAACGTAACATTTCATGTAGTTATGGTGATCACAGGCATACTGTCAGTCACAAAAGTCAACATATACATATTAAAATAACGATATGCTCGACTCGTGGCTCAGTGTAAACATGCGCGGCTGGTGAGCATTAGAGCTGAGGTTCAATCAGCTGGCGGCTTTGTTGTAGACACTGTTTCAAAAAACTGTAAAACTGATGTCATAAAAATCTACGTACATGATGGATTTCAACGTCTCTCGATTTCACTCTTATTTAAGCAGTAACGAAAAAACAGTGCACATCATATTTAAAAGGAAATCTTGAATTTGCTTTCAATTACCTATGCTGTTACTGTTCCAGTTAAAAGGCCTCAAACAAATGCCAAAAATTTATATCAAGTTTGCAATTAAGTTAAGATTTGGTTTGGTTTTCCACTCTACGGTAATTTTTACACAATTTATGCCAATTATAACAGTACCTACAGTTTAATGTGGATTCCGAAACCACTTACAAGCATCCAGGCCACCTGCACATTAAGTTAGAAGAAATAAAAATTCTTACGCTGAATTCACAGAAATGCCGGCCTATTGCATCATTATAAGGAATTGGGAAGCAATAGGATATATCTTTAAAAAATCTCGCAGTGAACGGTCAAGGATTTTGATTGATAGGGATGCTCAAGCAATGATGAGAAAAGTAATATTAAATCCAAAATTGTCCATTCCTCATTAAATGTAATATGTTGCTAACTAGTAAGAGTGTTAATGCTTAAACAGTTCAAAAAATCCTCCAGTCTGCAGAATTTCATGGCAAGAAAACTCGCTCAAATCAAAGCAAATGAAAAAAAAAACGCTGAGCTTTGTTAATGAATATATCCAAAAAAATTTTGATCTTTGTAAAATTGTCCTTTTTAGTGTTGAGAGTAAGCATAGTAAAATTGAGTACATAGTAAAATTGGATCACTTTTGTTGGTGCATGTTGACTTTTGTGACTGACTGTATATATTAAGCTACTGATGACAAATTAATCATTAATCTACTGAATCTGCAGGATAAAAAGTCCTGGGCTTAAACAAGAAGGGAGGAAGGATATGAATCCATTCGATTGTGTTGGTTCAAATCTATGGTGGTTTACCTTTGTTGACGCCAAATCTGCTGCAATTCTATTGTTCTAATGGGGAATTTTTTAATATCAAACAGTTCGATCCAATAATCTGAACTTCTAAGGAAATGCTTAGGTAGTTGGAAAAGATCCGTATAATAATGTAAAAAAATTGGAAATTTGTATACATTAATTTTAACAAATTAAAAATACTTAATTCCATAGAATTACTTACAGCTTAACAGGGGACAGTTATAATCACTCCAAAATAAATAACTTCCTCGTCTTTATTTATTTTTTAAAAAAATGGGACGTTAAAACTTTTAATGCGTCGAAACATTTCATCCCCTTACATATTATTTCCCAGGGATTTAAAGGCGTTGCGTAAAGGAGACGTAATTAAGTTTTCATCCCTAAAACCGAAAAGACGTAAACACAAAAAAAGAACGAATTTTTGTCTCGGCCTCAAATGTCAGCTCCAAATAATTACTTCCTGCTACGGACCCGAAGCGTTTTAAGCTCTTCTAATTCCATTGCCCTGTATCGCTGAACCAGCAGTAATACAAGTACGTGGGACGAAGATAAAAAAAAAATAAACATTAAATTTTCGTTACTGAGAAAAAAAGAAAAGGTATTATTATAAGATCCTTAAGCTCTTTGCCTCGGTTGGTTGTTATAAAGTACAATAATGTGAGGATTTTTGTTAGGAGGATAATCAGGTAAATTGAAAAAAAAAATAGTAAGGAAAATTATCTTTATCGTTTGTTGAATTTGAATTTTTTATTTATATCATAGTTATGATAGTTTTGATGACATAACGCTTCTTAATAAAATATATCTGAATTTTTATTGTTAATTAAATTTTATATTAGCACATGTTAGTTTTATCACATTATTACTTTTAAAATATTAAAGATCTATTACATATTGCAATGAAAAATAATCCGGTGCACGTTTGATTTTTTAATGTGAAATTTTGTTCAACAAATATTACTGTTAGTATTATTATTATGTTATATCAGAGTAGTAGTAGTATTATTGATTCAGTTTTTTGACATTGTTTTACAGTTTCTTTTAACAATATATCATTTACAACAGCAAGCTTCCTGTTTCACACTACAATTCTCGAAATTACTACACTACAAAACTGTTTTCAAAAAATAAGTAAAATGAAATTTATATTCAGAAGATATAAAGTTTCCTTAAATCTCTGACAATTACATGACTGAATATTAAGGGAAACTTTATATCATTATATCATATTAACTTTATCATATTAAGGACTTTATATTATTGATATATTATATCGGAATAGTATTGCTATAGTTTTTGACATTGTTTCACAATTTATTTTAATACCATGCCATTTACAACTGTAAACTTTTTTTTTTTTTGCATTGCAGTTCACCAGAATATAATTCCCCCCAAAAAAAAAGTAAAATACAGTTTATTGAAAAGAAATGGAGCTTCCATAATTTGACAATTAAATAGAAGAAAGAGAGATAAATAGCAAAAAATGCGCATATCAATCGCTATTGGAATCGCACGCGCTTAAAACTAATTTACTTTGAAGTTGGATCCTTGGCCTTTTGTATCTTTCATGAGATTTAAAAAGGATCACGCACTTTCGTCCTCTTTTTCCCCTCAAGGCACATGCTAGGCTATTAACTTTCTTGTGACTTTCTTCAGATCCAGAAAGATTTCGAGAAAATTTCACAGCCAACATTATAAAGCATTTCTCAAGATATCATCCAATTCATTCACTTGTTAAATTTCTTTTTTAAAAATTATTTTGACTTTTAAAAGCTCTCCTTTGGCATATTTTTCTAGTATAAAAGTATTTATTATATCAAATTAGTCGAACAATTTAAAAAATGCGCAGTTTTTTGCATTATTTTCAACACATTTTCGTAACAATATTCTTGTTTCAATGCCTTAAACATAACGCTATATTTTAACTTTACTGTAAAACCATTATTAACATTCTTCTTCATTGGTGTAATAGCCATTGGTGGGCCGAGGCCGTTTGCCTACTGGCAGATTTCGTGACAGGAGATGTTTTCTATTTACTGGGTAGTGTTGTCAGCCCTACGCCAAACAGTCATATTAGACCGGGATTTGCGGTTTAAAATTGGATTCCAAATCACTACAAGCTTCCATGGCACAGGACTTAAAATTTAAAAATCATTTTTTGATATATCGAATAAAACTTTTGGCTACTAAATCATTACCAACAGTTTATGGAAGATTTTTTGGGGGCATTTCAAATGGTAACAACATGGTATGATTTCAAATGATGTAACAACATTAAGATACGAGGTTTATATTAAAAACACAAAAATGATATTATTGCAGCATTTATATAATTTTAGAAAAGCCTTATATGGCCTCATTTCCAAACATTTCAGTTCTCCCTCACCTCACCCAAGTAAATAGGAATATGTACCCCCCCTACCAGTTAGAAAGGTGAGGGTGGAACATCGGGGGGGCGGATGTATAACTACGAAGTGTTATACATCTGTATACAACGAAGAATATGGAGTTATAACAGAAGGTGACATCATTATACCACATAGGGGACTATAAATCTGTAGGGCATAAGTTTTTTCATTAAGCCCTAGAAGAATAAAATTGCCCAACTCGTGGCTCAGTGATTCTAGTGAGTATTAGAGCGGAGGTTCAACCCGCTGGCGGCTTTGCTGTAGACACTGTTTCAAAAACGAGGAGCCTCGATGGCATTTGGGATGTTTAGTCTTTTTGCCTCGTGAATCAGACTACTTTCTGGTAGGACGCTGGGTTTTCTCCCATACAATGCGCAAATGCGGAGTAGTTAACCCTCCGTAAGTCCTCCGTAAATGCACTACCCTCCTTCTTCATCGTCACGGATCCAAGTCAGACTTCTACCCTACAGGTGCTCCATCACAACAGAAGCTGCCCCCTTCCCTCCTTTAATAAGATCACATGGATTCTTGGATTTTGTCTAGATATTGTTGTCTACCAAGTGGAATAAGAAACAGAATTAAATTGCAAATGTTTAAGCTGCTTCAATTAGCTATATTCATTCAAATTACATTATCTCAATGTGGGCGTACATTAAGAAGCTTTTTATGGTGCACTTTAACCTTATTATATATCTGCTTTTTTAATGAAGGGTAACTTGTTCTTTTAAGAAAGAGATACGCTTTAATTATCTCCTGTTTATTTAGTGTATTACAAATTTAAAAATTCGAAGTGCCCAAATGTATTAAAATCAGTTATTATTATCATAATATAGTTATTTAAATTAAACAAGAGTCCTTGGAATTTTAATTATATTATGTGTTTACCCACGAGAGAGTATGCTGCATCATTTCAATAGAAAAGGATGATTAAGTAGTTACAAGAAATAAAAAGGATATTGATTATAGTTTCTTTTAGGAACATCAAAATAAACAAGAAAAACTGTCCTTTTAATCTCACTATTCCATTGAGTAAACTTTTTTTCTTATTATGATCAGAAGGCTTTTAGTTTGTACATTCATCTGAAATAAAGTTAGCCCCAAAACAAAAGCCCCACAAAGTTTTTTTCAACAATGGTGCTTTTATCTGAAGAATAAAAGAATTCATTGTTTAGATTCTGAAGGTTTTGCCAGCTTTTTGTATTTCGGATTTATTTTTCAGTGGGAAGTACAATATAATTAATTCGCTCTAGTTACAAGCGCTAATAGCAAGTTTCTTTAAAAAATATTTACTTTATAATAAAGTACCAAAAACAGTTCCATTCAAGAGATTATATGCAAATAATTAAATTTTCTGAGTAAAAATTTTTTTTGCATAAAAATAACCATTACTTGTTAATAAAATATGTTCTGTTATTTCATACTTGTGTTAAATTATATGGATTCGCTTTAGTAAAGGAAATATAAAGCCACTAAAAATTAAGTTATAATTATTATTACATACATTTGTTTTATTATTACATACATTTGTTGTTAGCAATGGTCCTTATTTTTTAAATTTAAATTTTCTGAGAGATAAAAGTGTTTTTTTTTGCATAAAAATAACTATTAGTCGTTAATAAAATATGTTCTATTATTTCATACTTGTGTTAAATTATATGGATTCGCTTTTTAGTAAAGGAAATATAAAAGCCACTAAAAATTAAATTATAATTATTATTACATACATTTGTTTTATTATTACATACATTTGTTGTTAGCAATGGTCATTATTTTTTATACTGGATCATTAAACTTTAATGCCACATTTGTAGTAAATTCAGCATTACACGCTGTGTTTTTTTTTTCCTTATCCCACTTGGCAGACAGCAACATCTACACCAAGTCCAAGAACTCGTTTTGTACCATGGAAGGAGGGAAAAGAGAGGCAGCTTCTATTCTAATGGAGCACCTATATGTAGAAGTCTGGCTTGGCTCCATGACACTGACTTTTTTTCGAGTAGGGTTGTCAACTCTACGCCGAACACTCTTACAGTCATATTAGACTAGGATCGACGGTTTAAAGAAGGGTAGTCCTTCCGGCAGGAATTTTAGGAGGAGCTACGCCTCATTTCCGTATCGTTTGGAAGAAAACATAGAGAACTTCCACCATGTAGTCCGACTCACGAGACAAGATGCTGAACATCACAAACACCATCGAGTCTCCTCGTATTTTGAAAAAGTGTCTACAATAAAGCCGTCAGTGGACTGAACCTCTACCCTAAATGCTCACCAGCGGCGCACGTTGCCACTGAGACACGAGTGAGGTATGGACAAGTATTGTGAAATGAAGTCGAAAAAGAAAAATCATCAGTTTAATAAACTTTATAGAAGATGAATTTCTAATCATTTCAAAAATCTGAGACCCTTAAATCTTAATTGATTTTCTGTTCTCTATCTTAAACAGCATTTTTTACTGATTGTTTTGATATAGATATAAAATTAAGAAAACTGCATTAAATAATCTTAAAAATTTAATACATTTTCTTTTCTCTAAAAATCCTTTCCTGAAGAAGTTAAGGAAATTCAACAGTTTAGCTCGAAATCCCATTTCCGCAAACACATAACTATTCCACCGCGGCAGATTCTGAATTCCATTATCTTAAGTGCTTTCTGTTGGAATAGCATCCAGTTGCCGAGCCATTGAAGCCGCTTTCCCAGTCTAGACACAACAGCTGAAGTATCTTCCTGGATGACGATTGGGAAAGGTTGGTAGAATTTAATTACCGCGGGGAATTCTTCGTCTCAGAATTAGCGAGTGTTGCCGTGGATCGTCTTTGGCAGCGGTTGAGTTCACATTAAAGGGGCAATCCAGACTGCATAACCATTTATTTGGAAGCATAAGATTCTGAACTATTGCAAAATGATTCATTTGGCAAACAGTTTTAAACTTCTAAGATAATTAAGTTAACTGTTCCACCTCAAATCAACTAAATCAACAATTAACTATCTCAAGTTTACCTAATCATTTTATAGTTACTATTTGTAAATTAAGTTTACGTACTGATTAAGTTAAGTTTAAGTACAGGAAAATATCCCTATTTATTGAAAAATATACATAACTTTATTTATTCAATTCCTTCTATTAGCTCACACTCTCCCTATATGTCTCGTTCAAATTTTCAATCGTCAATAAAATACTTTTATTCATCCACTTAAGTTCAAATGCATTTTTTTAACTTGTAGTGGATGACACTTGATGTTAATACAGTTTTTCAAATATTAATGCATTAATTAAATTTAATTAATGAATTTTAGTTTTTTTTTTTAGATTTAAGTTGCATGTATCTGCCAATAGATGGCGCCAGATAAAAAAAAATGAATGAAAATTATTTATAAAGGACTTTCTGCAATATAGTGAAAAACAGTAGGAATTGACTTAAAATTTGTTTTTTATATCACTTGTTTTATTATTTTAAAATATCAAGCAATTTACCTGAGGTTATTCGCCATTAGAATGATTTTTATGCAGCGTATTCTGTGTTGGACATGAAGGGCGAGGGGACTAGATCTCTGAGGCTCGGCGCCCAGGTTTTGGGTTTGAATTCCGGATGTGCCATGAGTTGTTTGTAGTGGTTCGTAACCTTCTTTAAATCGTTGGTTCGGATCTAATATGACTGTTGGTCATATGGCTGACAACTCTACAACGTAAAAGAAAACATTTGCTGTCTCGTAATCTGCCATTAGGTAGATGGCCTTGACCCACCGTGGAGCTGTAGGGCCAATAAAGAAGAAGATATTCTGTGTTACCTAGAGGGTTTTATAGGAGGCCTGTTTTTACATACTATGCATATTAAGCCTTACCATGGTTAATATGCCACACAGTTTTCTGCTTTCTAGATACTCAGGGTACTCAACTACTGTTACATTTACAAAGGAAGGAAAATAAATAGTTATAGCATTTTAATATGCAATTAATACCAAATTTGGTTTGTAAGGAACTTCAAATGCGTAAAATGTCAAGTAAACGCTTTAAAGATGGCATAATAATATCGCATTAATCGAAGATATAAAAGATGACGATGATAGAAAAGAAAACTGTTTTTCTTTTTCACATTTTTAAAAACTGGCATTCTTCTTTAATGGCGCAGAAGCCTCATGATGGCTATCTGTCTACTGGCAAATTCCGAAACATGAGATGTTTTCTTTTAATGTTCTACAATGTCTTCTTTTAATGTTCCCAATGTTCTACAGTCATAATAGACCACTGGCCTGATGGCCAAGTGGCCTGGCGCTTTGTACACAGGTATCGGGTTTGAATTCGTGCGGTCCATGGATATTTGGGGTGGTTCGGAATCCACTTTAAGCCGTAAGTCCCGGTCTCATAGGACAGTAGAGTGTCACAGACCTCAATCAGACTTCTCCCACATCATTTCCTAGCTGTAAGGGGCAACTCTGCTTTAGGCACAGTGATGTGGTGTGGTGTAGTAATAGTGGTAGTCATATTAGACCCGTGACCAACTATTAATATTGGACTACAGTTTCTCTGTGGCTTCACTACAAACATCCATTGTACCACCGAGACTCGAACTCGAAACCTGGGGCTCCAGCTCCAGAGAACTAGTCACTCGGCCATCAAACCTAAAAACTGCAATTACAACACAAAAGTATTCATTAATAACATACTATCTAGTTAAAAATAATTTACTAGTAAAACGGTTTGAGATCATACAAAAAATACAAAAATAAAATTATTTGTAAAAAATGCGTATAAAAATCAGAATAAGCATAGAATCAATGCATAAAATTTAACCATTGCACTGTTTTAACCATATAATCCCTATTATATACTGGAATATTAATGTTGTATATTTTATATTTTTATTCGGTTTTTACGAAAATGCCTGTTATCAAATGCCCATTATAAATGCCATTTAGAAAATTAATATTGAAACAAGTAATATAAAAAAAAAAATTTAAAGTCAATTCCTCCTTTTTTTTTCTCTATATTGCAGAAAGTCCTTTATAAATAATTTTCATTCATTTTTTTTAAGTTTATCTGGCGCCATCTATTGGTAGATACATGCAACTTAAATCTAAAAAAAAAAAACTAAAATTAATTAATTAAATTTAATTAATGAATTACTATGTGAAAACTGTATTAACATCCAGTATCATCCACTACAAGTTAAAAAAAAATCTATTTGAATTTGAGTGGATGAATAAAAAGTATTTTATTAACGATTGAAAATTTGAACAAGATATATTAAAGGGAGAGTGTGAGTGTGAGCTAACAGAAGGAATTGAAAAAGAAACAACAAAATCTGAATAAAAGAATGCACGATAAGAAATGAGATTGGAAAGGTCAAGAGAAGCTAGTTGTACAAGATCAAGATCGGAGCGCCAGCCAACTTATCCCTAAGAACTCATTATCGCCAGCACTAAGGAATTTAGTGAATGAGCCGCTCATAAGCGGGCTTGTAATTAGTGCACTTCACCTTCCAAGAATCCGGAAATTTATACATAAATTATCTGCTAATTTTTATAACTCGTTTCCAAGTATTGCAATGAAGTTCTTAATTAATTAATTAAATTCTTAATGCATTTCAGAAATAGGGGATATTATGGGACACGAATATTAAGCACAGCTGGAGGCCGTTTTATCTTTTTTGGCAAGGGAATATCTTAGACATGGAGGGAATTAAGAACTTCGTTGTCCTTGTTTCTGGAATTGAATTATAAAGATTAACAGAGACTTTATGAATAAATTGCTGGATACTATGTAGATCTAGAGCATGCCTAATATCCTTATTTCTAAAGGAGACTTGATCATCATTTGGAGAACCTTTTTTTTTTTTTTTGTCTTTGAATAATTTTCAGGTGAGAGTGAGCTCCAACGCCTCTAATTGGAGTTACGTAAGTTATTGTGGGATGCGTGTAAGCTAAATAGATTAATCTTTTGTTAGTAATAAAGAGTTCAGATGTGCGACAAATTAGAACATAAAATTATTAAGAAAACCTCCTTATTAAAGTGAGGTAGACAGATTAATTTTGCCGAGAGGAATGCCAAGTACTTAGCTTGAGGTTTGGTTTGGTTTGTCGCTCTAATATTAAGAACAACTAGTCTTTTTTGCCCTCTTCGTGCTTTTTTATGCACACTTTACACTAATTAAACTGGAACCTACAGCTTAACATGGATTCGAACCACTAATAAACATCCATACCACCTCCAGGATTCTATCTTCAAGCCTGTTGTACCAAAAAAGCCAGAGCTCTAGCCAATTGGCCATCAGGCTGCTCAGCTTGAGGTTAAGTTTGGTTTGTCGCTCTACGGTCATTTTTTGCATACTTTAGGCTTATTAGACCGGTACCTACAGCTTAGGCTTAGCTTGAAGGGAATACGTAATAATACTATTGTAAATAGAGATATATCGGTTAGTAAATTTAATTTTTAGTAAGAAGTATTGTTTCATTTTTTTTTCAATACTAAGCTTATATTCCATATAATCAATCAGTTTTTTGAGGAATTCAATACAGTCTTGTAGAATATGCGAAATGTAATAGATATTTTGATTTTGGTAAAGAAGAGGTGTGTTATTAGCATAAAAGATGATTTTCATGATGTTAGTGGTAGGAATGTTATTAATAAATAAGTTATAGAGGAAAGTAAAGATCATTGAATGACTCCCGCCTTGATTTCTCTAAGTGAAGAGTCACTAATATTCACTGAGATTACAAATGTTACAGTGGATAAAAAGTATTGGCAATTGCCTATAAATGATCATATTTTGCTAACAAAGTATGTTTACAAATTTTATTTTAACATAGCGATTACAGAAGGAGAAAAGACAAACAAATATAACGAAATTTTCATTTAAATATTTTTTTAGTCAAAATCTACGAGAAAATCCAAAATTTAGATGATAAAAAGTATTGGCAAAATTATGAAATTGACAAAATTATGAGCGAAAACAAAAATCAGTATATGTTTAGTACTTTGTATGCATACCTTCTGCATCTATAACAGCTTGTAATCTATTTCATAGAGGAAACTAAGGTCTTTGTTGTACTGTTGGGAATTTTGTGCCACTCTTGCAAGAGTAAACGTTTGAGGTCGTCTTTACTTCTTGAAATTTTATGTTTCTTGATTTCTAGATCCAGCAGGTGCCATAAATTTTCAATTGGATTGATGTCAGGCGATTGAGGTGGGGTTTTCAATTGTCGAGGAGCATTGTAGAGTAGCCATTCACGGGTGAGATTCGTTGTATGCTTGGGGTCATTGTCTTGTTGAAAACGAATGATGTTCCCAAGCCAAGATTTTTGGCACCGATTCTTAAGTTATGGCGCAAAATGTCAATGTATGTACGTGCTGTCATAATACCATCAATAAAATGCAGGTTGCCAATTCCATTAGCTGCCATACAGCCCCAAACTAAGACGCTGCCTCCACCATGTTTGACAGTAGCAGTTAAATGTTGCTTTTTCCAATTCAATATTTGGCCACCCCCACACATATCGTCGTCCATCCCTGCCGAAAATGTTAAACTTTGATTCGTCGGAAAAATAACTGTGTTCCGAAACTCTTCAGATAAATCAACGTGGGATTTTGCGAAATCTAACCTCTTTCTCCTATTTATTTCGAGATGAATGGTTTCTTTCTAGCTGCCCTTCCATACTTTTTACTGCCCTTCCATACTTTTTTTGCTGCCCTTCCATATTTACTTACTTTCCATACTATATTAAAAACTTTGCCAATACTTTTTGACATGCAAACTTTTCGTTTTTGAAAGAAAATATCGTAGAAAATGCAAATTAAAATAAAATTTTACTATTTTTTATATATCTAAGATGTATTTAATTACGACAGCTAAAATTGCATAACATTTTATTTATTGGTCAATATGAATAAATTAAGGCAATTGCCAATACTTTTTTTACCCACTGTATATTGGAAAGATACGAGTGAATAAGTTTTTTTAGAGAAAGTGGAAAATTATAAGAAATGCTTATGTATTAATCCTTTTATCCAAACTCTATCAAAGGCTTTGATAACATATAGAAGATGGCTGCTGTGTCTAAATTATTAGCAAAACCTTCAGTGACTATTTCAGTTAAATTAGCATTTGTTGTAATTAATAGTAACGAATTTAGAAGCTTCTTGTGTAATGTATAAATGTTTAATTTGCATTTTTATTCAATTCTTTTATCTCTATCTCAATTTATCCAAATGCTGTTAAAATACAGCAGCATCTAAGAGCATAAATCTCAAAGATCCAAGAGTAGACTAGACAAGAGCAGACCTAAATACAAACTGACGTCTTCTTCACCGCTTAATTTCAGCATCAAATTTCTAAATTTTATACTATGTGTATAGAATTTAGCCCAACTTCCTGCCGTCTTCCCAACTTGGGATTTTAAACTTTCGATTTTGGCTGTTATTCATAATTTTTTGCAATTCTAATGCATCTTTTGGTGTTGTTCGTCTATTCTTGCATTTATAATTGTGTTCTACAACTCCTTACAAATCCTTTCATCATAGTCATCGCTTTTAAGGATAGTATTCTTGTAATCAATAATTCTAAAAATCAGGTTGTATAATTACTGCTAATTCCACACACAAATTTTTCAAATCTTCCTTAAAACCTTTTGCCAAATAAGCCATTTTAAATCTTCTTAAAATTATATTTCAAAACAAATAATAAAAATTAATCAATTTCACTCACATTTAGATACTAATTTTAGAACTTGTAGCATATGATAATCAACAAAAATTAAAAATCATTAAAATATAGAAGCATTCATAAATAGTGTTTTGGAGAAGTGGTAATATATAGGACATAAAAGTGTTTGTTCTACGAACTAAATAAAAATATTTAAATTTATTTCAATTAGCATAAAAATATCTATATCGCATACATATAGCTGAAATAATAAAATAAACCAAATAGAACTTTCTTCGCACATATAAAAAAGCACTTTCTTTTCCACTTCAAAATAAAACAGAATAAATATAACAAAATTGTACAACTTATTTTTATATTTCACTAGTTAATATTTATGCAACTGTATATAACTTGCTTTCAAAAATAACATTCTAACGAAAATAACCTCTCAAAGAAAAAAATGTCTTAACTATAATTTAAACTTGTGAAACAGGACAGAAGTAATTCTATTAGTTAGGGGCAGCTTTTAGTTTCTTCGCATTAATTGCAACTTCAAAGATTCTTTAATTGTAACAGGACAGGAGTAATTCATTTAGCTAGGGCAACTTTTAACTTTTTCCTCATCGATTCCAACTACAAGCCAAGGCTTCTATACATAAATTCAATATCGAACTATCGAATATCTATTTATAGCCAGGACAGCATTTTATCAGTTTGCTCCAAAAATCAGTAGCGGACTGAGGGCCAATTGGCTAGAGGTAAATTGGTAGATGGCCAATTGGCCTTTAGTACCACAAACTTCAGGTTCGAATCCTGGCGGTTGCATGGATGTTCGTTTAGGAGTTCGGAAACCGTATTAAACTATAGGTCCCGGTCTAATTAGTCTAAAGTATGCAAAAAAAAAAAATTACCATAGAGCGACAAACAAACTGAAAATGAGAACTTCCAAAAATACGTAGGCAGTTTGAGTCAACCCCGGCTAACCCTCACTTCCATTAGCGTGGAGGGTGCGTAGGAAAATTTAGAAACACGCTATTTGTTTTTGATTACATTTAATGCACGCTATTTCTAGTAACATATTTATAAAAGTTAACTTTAAAATTTTAATATCCGCTCTCGGTTAACATGAAACTTCCATTTTCCTGGCAATCCATCGTCATCCGCCATCTTCAAAGCCCCAACATATATACATTAATTACACCCATACATATATGTTTATATCCCTAAAAGTATATATTACATGCATACAAACATGCAAACCGTACAAACATAAAAACGCATATGTATATTTACAGACATACTGGGGATGCATACATACAAACATGCGCACTGAGATATATATATACATTCGAATATCATTCAAACTAGCGTACAGATATACATACACCCATATAACCCATATACCCCATATACATAGATTGCATTTACGTGTATATTGCATACAAACACATACGCACATACATACGAGATCAATGAGATAGATACAGATTAATGTATGTATACTTTTATGTATATTTATACATAGATCAATACTCATTCAATATACGCTCTCGTATGTATATAAAAGCCTGAAAATTGGGGGATTGCATTCTGAAAACTCTGTGATTAATATTTACAATTAAGTCCAGAAAAAGACGAGATTGAAAAACCCACATTTTGGTGAAATGCCTATTGAACCTCATAGAATCAATCAGATCATTTATCGAACGTCATTGATATCCACCATTTGATATCAAGGACCTAGTTCGTGATCTAAATTTGTCAAAGAATCAAGCAATCAGGCAGAATTGTTGGCATCCGGATTAAAAGGTTAGAATCTCCTTCAGAAGGGAAATGCAATTTCTTCTTATCATCTATGGGAGGAAGACCTCCCACACTTATTCTTCGCAGAAGACAAATTAGTGTATTGTACTGATGTTGATTCATTACAGAGTAAGTTAGAAGATATTTTGTGATCCTAAAGACTGGAGCTTGTATATAGATTCCTCTAAATTCAGTCGCGCTTCTTCATATTGTAATGAGAAATGCTTCTCCATGTTGAAATCTTCGATTCCTCTTGCTGATCCAGCCAGCATGAAACGTAAGAACATAAACATTTGCTAACAAAATACAATGCCAACAATATTTTTTTGAAATATATGCGGATAGTTGAAAGTTAAAAGCCCCTTTTGTAAGGTGTAAGGTTTCCGAGCAAGTATATGCCAAATTTTGTTGTTTTGCAATAGCAGAAACCTCAAAAATCTTTTTAGAAGAAGCAATGACCTAATAACTGTTTGATAGTTTTTCCAAGAAACAAAACTGATACCTTGACCAAAAAAAAAAAAAAAAACCCACGTAATTTCTCAATTACTTATAAATCTTGGAACACCATATCTTCCTTCCTTTGCACATCAAACTTCGAATTAATGTTTTGCTAAAAGCTGATGGATAAAAGTGGGCCACATTAACTGTATTTCCCTAGAATCAATGAGGATAAAATATAAAGAAGGTATATTTATATAGATCCACAAATAAAGTAAATTATTAGGACCATGATTTTGAGGAAAGTCTTAATAGGGTTGGAAATTCTGCATGAAAATCTTTTAAAATTACGTAACGAATTTCTTGTCATTTGAAAAGCTGAAAACTATGGTGAACTAGTTTCAAATTTCCTTCAAAGTTATAAATCTCTAGGATGTAATATGTCACTAAAAGTACATTTTCTGATTCACACTTGACTTCTTTCTGAAAATCTCGCCACTGTGAGTGACGAAACACGATCACCGATTCCACAAAGATATTTCAACAATGGAAAAAAATGATATCACGAGAAAATGTAATCCAAATATGCTTGCAGACTATTTACTGGGCACTAAAAAAGAGATGACCCTGAAGTAAAAAATACAGTAGAAAATCGTTAGAAACTACATTTTGATTTAACTTGTTGTTTCCTGTCCCCTTTGTTGCAGACTGCAGCATTGTAGACAAAGTCCAAGAGCCCGTGTGGACTTATGGAAAGATGGAAAGGATGGAGGGGGGGTGCAGCTTCTGTTGCGATGGCATGACCGTAGGTAGAAGTCTGACTTTGGCTCCGTGACGCTGAAGAAGGAGGGCAGTGCCTTCTGGGAGGACTTTTAGGATAGCTATCCCGCATTTGAGTATGGTATGAAGAAATCCCTGAAAACTCTCCATCAGGTGATTCCATTTTGCGTTGTACCACTGAGCCACGACTCAGGACTGATTTAACTTTAATATAGCTAAGTAAATTAAATAAAAATATTCACTTTACTACAATACAGACTTTTAATTTCATATTACAAAAAAAAGCTTTTACCCTTTTTACAAAAATGCTATGCAAATTTAAAAACAGAACAAAGTATTCCGTTACAAACAGCCATTCTAATTAATTAAACAGGCAAAAGTTAAATTTCGTCTATCAGTTAATCTTAAATATGAATTTTAAAATCCTACCTAAGGAGTTTTTTAATGAAATAATAATTTTTTTAATGAAAAATTATTCCGCGCGACGTTTAATTACTTCCATTATTAATACGTATTTTCTTTGCCAAGAGGAATTAGCAGAAAGTAATCAAAACGCAAAAATAAGCTCCTCTTAGAATATGGTTTTAAGACGTACATGAAACGATTTTAGTATTTTATTTAATATTCGCCTTTAATATTTTCGCCGCTAATGAGATTATATTTCATATTTTGCGAAATACCACTCTGTAATTAAAACTGGTTTATGTTACATCCTGCGTCGCCTGTTTTACGTAAGAAGTAGCTTCATTTGTATTCATTTATTCAGCTTTTCATATATATGTATCCTAGTTAAATATTTACCAACGTTGTAAGCGAAAGATTTATTCCGGCATTTAGATCCTTCTTAAAAGAACGTATTTTCTAATATTATCTGCATTTTAGAATTGTAATTGAATTTGAAAAAGTTAATATATTTGATATTTTCCAACAATTTAAGTCCTTAGATGTCAGTAACGTTGAAATTAAATGTAAAAAGTTGTGCATTATATATTTTATTTAAGCTTCATATGCTTACAGATTAATGAAGTGTTTCCCAATGTTTTCTTGAAAAATCAATCTAGTAACTTTACTGTGTAACAATTAAATAGCTAAATTTGTTTACATGTTGGTATAATGCTTTTTAATTTGTTTCTTTGGGTCAGTGATAGTACACCCTTGCCAGTGCGTAAGAAAACTTGGGTTCGATTCCCACTTTGTGTGCTACAAGGGAATATTTTGAAAGATATTTGATTATAATAGAGTTTAGCTACGGCATTTGAATTCCTTGCTTAGCAGGGGTTTTTTTTTGCCCGACTTGGCTCAGTGACAAACGTACGCCGCTGGTGAGCATTAGAGTGGAGATTCAACCTACTGGCGGGCTTTGTTGTAGACACTATTTAAAAAAGAGGAAACTCGATGGAGTTTGCGTTGTTCAGCATCTTGTCTCGTGAGTCGTACTACCTGGGGAGTTTTCCGAGTTTACCCTATGAGATACGCAAATGAGGGGTAGCTCCTTCTGAAAAGTCCTCCCGGAAGGCACTGCTTCAGGGACTCGGAGCCAAGACAGACTTTTTACCTATGGGTGCTACATCATAACAGCAGCTCCCTCCTCTTCCTTCTTTCCATGAGATCATACGGGTTCTTGACTTGGTCTAGATGTTGCTGTGGACCAAGTGGGATAAGAAAAAAAGGGGTTTTTTTAAAAATAAATTTTGAAAATGGACAGTTATTTCTGAAAGTTATTTGGATTTTATTTTTATTATTTTTATTTATCAAGGTGATATTACCTGAATGATCATAGTATTTTGTATGTTTTTTCCTTGCGGATCATAACTCATATATTAAAAATTTAACTTTAGACTTTTGTGGGAAATCATATGTTAGTATAACTGGTGATTAATATTAGCACATGAATGTAAGAACCTTGAATTCTTTTTTGAATTCCTGTATTGCAAGCTGACGTGTCCTTACACATCTTAAAATATGCATGTTTCCTATTTCATTACATTATTAAAAGGGCTTATATTCCATATTATACACTTTTTGCAAAGACGTACTTAATATTTCAGCATTGCAATATGCATTTGTAATATGAAATAATTTATTACTATTCTAAACATGTGCTAAAATTTATATTTTTATTAGTTTCAACATGCCTTAAAATAATTTTTTTTTTTATTAAGACACTGTTCCTTAAAATTGTTAAATGAAAAAAACTTAATTGAATGAAATTCTAACAGATAAATAGGTATATTAAATACAATTATAAACGAATTAAATAAATTCACATTTAAAAGACATGTTTTGTTTTTATACCAGTTCACTAAAAAAATTTAATTCATAGCAATTCCATTTCTCTGCATCTAAAAGCCTTCTCTAGATGGTAGAACCCTTTTCTCGTTGCCGTTTGACCACTCAAAGGCCTTAACAAATGGGTTTCTTTGTTACTTTTCAGCGTAAAGTAATTGCTGTTGCAGTTCGTTCATTGCTGTGCAAATATTCATCATCCGTATGACTTGGTCTCCGTACTGAACTTCCAACTTCCATTACGTATCAATTGCATGAAACATTAATGCCCATTTTGCGGGAACCAATGACGACAGCGCGCTACTACACGACTTTTCTCCCCCTCAAACGAGTTCGTGGAAGGAATGCACATTGGAAATATATTGTGTAAGTGCCAAAGCTACTTTGCTTCATACTGAAAGTAACGAAATAAAAACGTGTGATATGCCTTAAGATCAATTGTCGAGCAATATACATAATATTTCATACACTATTCAGCAATTTTCTTTCATTCGTTTAAGGAATAAATTAGAAAAGCCTGAATCTTGGCTCAGTGACAATGCGCGCTCCTGGTAATCATTAGGACGTAGTTCAATCCGCTGACGGTCTTGTTGTAGAGAATGTTCCAAAAAAACGGAGAACCTCGATAGCGTTTGTGATGTTCAACATCTTGCCTGGTGGATCTGAATGACCGAGTGGCTGGCGCTCTGGCACTCGGTACCACAGGTTTCGGGTTCGAGTCCCCGGCGGTGCCATGGATGTTTGTAGTGGTTCGGAATCCACTTTAAAATGTAGGTCCCGGTCTAATAGGATCGTAGAGCGTTGCGGGGGGCATTGTTACTCCGCGTCCGTGGCTTATCTTCAGTTACACTCCGCCCCTGGGTAATGCAAAGGGAGTGCGTCTGTGCAGCGCTTGCCTTAAGACATCAAGACAAGCTGTCGAAGTGTTTGCCAGCTACATTAGAAAGAAAAAAAAAACATCTTGCCTCGTGTGAGTCGAACTACCTAGTGTGAGTTTTCCTGTTTTTCCCCATACACTATACTCAAATTGCAGATAGTTCCCCTTAAACACTTCTACCGAGGAAGGCACTGCACACTCCTTCTTCAGAGACACGAATCCAAGTCAGATTCTACCGACGGGTGCTCCATCACTGAAGCTGCCTCCCTTTTCTCTCCATCAAGAGACCACACGGGTTCTTGAATTTGATCTAGTTGTTGCTGCCTACCAAGTGGGGTAAAAAAAAAAAAAAATTAGAAGAACAGGGGAAAAATTACAGAATAGATATTGTATCAATTCCAGTTGGCGGTTTTTTTTTCAATTGGCGGTGGAAAAGTTTCCTGGATGTTATGGCACAATAACGCGGTTGATACAAAAACGATGCTTAAGCCTAATTTCCTCATCAATGTAAACAATAGGAAGCATATAAAAATAAGATATTTCTATATTATAGATAAAAATGTTCAGTTTCTTTGCCTGGTACGGTTAACAAAGTAAAATCTTTATAATTAATAAGTTAGATTAGTTATCTAATTAAGATAACGGAATATTCTCATGAAAACCTTCTTATTGGAATATTTTTTTATTTCAAAACAATGTATTACTTACCTATATGAATTTCGTTAAAAGACAAATCGATGTTCATTTAGAATTTTTTTGAATATTCTTGAGGAACATATTTATTGGAATATTTTTTTGAAATAGTTAATTATTTACAAAATGTTTTGTTTCAATTTTTTTCCAACGATGTATAATAAAAATAAAATTTAAAAGCTGTAACTCAATAAATAAAAACATTTGTTGTTGTTGTTTCGTATACTTTTTCGCAACATCTAGACCAAGAACCGTGTGGTCTCATGGAACGGGGGAAAGGTAGGCAGCCTTTGTTGTGATGGAGCACCCGTAGATAGGATTAGACTTGGCTCCGTGAGCGCTGACTTTCATGGGATAGGTTGCTTATCAGCCTACATAATTGTCATATTAAACCGAGACCTATGACTTACCAGTGAATTCCAAACTATTACAAGCATCCGTGGCACTGCCGGGACTCTGACCCGAAACCTGTGGTACACAGCTTCAAAGTGCTAGTCACTCCAACCATAAGTCCCAAAAATATTTAAATATAATAATTATAATAAATTAAAATTATTATTATTATCATTATTATTTATTTTTATTAAAAATTATTTATATTATTATTAAAAAATATCTAATTAAAATTAAAAATTATTTTTGTGAGAGAAAACACTCGTGTTAATTTTTTAGCTAACATTACAATATTTTTATTACTACTTCAATATATTTATTTCTCCTCCAACTCTAAATAAAAACTCTTAATTCGAGGTTCGCGTTATTATCATATAAAATTTATTTTTTAATTATTTATTGCCCTGTGATTTAGTCAGAGGCTATACAATTACGATTTTATATTATTATACAAAAGAAAAGAGCTAAAAATATAGTTACGTCCCAGTTAAAGAAATTACGGTTTTCAAAAAATGGTCTTCTCATTGTTAAGAAGTTTTTTAAGTTTTAATAAAAAATTTTTAAAATTTTAAGAATTAAATTTTTAAGTATTAATGCTGAGACGACAAAAATGCAGGGAACTTATTTTGTTTGTTTTAAAAACTTTTTCTGCTGAAACAAGATTACTTAATTTTCGCATTTTATGTAAAGTTTACAATTAATAACCAGTATACCAGTAATTATAACCAATATTAGTATTACATTAATAATAATCATAGAAAAATATTGTTTGATAACAAACCCCATAGAATATTAGAACAAAAAAATGAGATAAAATTCCAAAAGGACAAAAATAATTGGACAAAATTCAGGAATTTTGAAATATTAAGAACTATAACTTTATATTATTTCATGAATTTTCTGGCCATCAAAATAGATAATTTTTTAAGCATTCTTTGTGTACTCGCTTATGATCTCCAAGGTTCTTGTTACCATGCGTAACCATTTGTCTTGAAACTCGTTGATTATTTTCTCATATTTCTCTCGACAATATTTCTTAGGTGTAAAGAAAATTGAGGAGCAATACGTAA